>WNWU01000044.1:10047956-10092203 GCA_012654045.1 Ptyas mucosa
AAGGAAGGAAGGAAGGAAGGAAGGAAGGAAGGAAGGAAGGAAGGAAGGAAAGAAAGAAGGAAGGAAGGAAAACAGTCTGAAAAACGGGCTGAAAACAGGCCGAAAAATGAGCAAGGCAAGCAAGCAGCCAAAGCAAGCAAGGCAAGAAAAGGAGTGGCTGTAAGAGTTGGGGCAGGCGGGCGAGCGGGACAGGGCAGGACAGTGAGGGGTGGGCGGGAGGGGCAGCCACTGGTGGGATTAGTCGGCTCACCAAACTGCACAGAATTTTAACAACCAGTTCACGTGAACTGGTCCGAACCAGCTGAATCCCACCTCTGAAAATAACTTTCTCTCAGCCGAAAGGCTCATTTGGGTGTCCCCAAAATTGCTATGACTTACAATCAGTTGCAGTGCTAGAAGGTCGCCTGCATTGGGCAGGTGGATTAAGACAGTTGATGGCTAGCAAAGACGTGTTCCTGTAGGGTTTTCTGCCAGTATTCCAGCTGGAAGGCCTGACCCTTTTCTCTTAGAAAGAGCTACAAGACAGTAGCCAGTAAATAGAGCCCTCCAAATTTCAGCTCTTTCAGGACCAAGTGAAATAAGCAGGAAAACTGGAGACCCTAACTCAGGAAGACAAATATGATGTCAAAGACGTCACTGAAATTTGGAGGAAAGGCACTCGTGATGGACATGCAGTCCAGAAGGCTATAATTTATTTAAAAGGAATGGGAGCAACAGAGAGGGAGGGAGCACTGCAGTTTACATAAATAGAAATCCAGGAACTGGAGCATAGAAATCCAGCTGAAACAGCTTGCGGTGGAACAGAAGAGGAGAGAAACAAAGTGAAAGCCTTGAGGAAGTTTCTTGTAGACCCTCCTGAGGCCTTTTTGGGTGCGAAGATCTGGCTTTCAAAGAGGCGGGTAGTAATGGGGAATTGCAGGTACGCAATGCCAGCTGGGAATCCATTTCTGCCCAAAGACGGGGGTTCAACAAGAACCTGTCGTTCCTTGATGGCCAGTTGGACGAAAGTACCAGGAGTTGCTCTCCTGGATTGAATTCCCATCCACAGGCTGAAGGGCCCCTTGGTAGGAAAATTACAGCTGAATTCATGATGTCCAGAGGAGGAGGAAATGAATGTGTGCATGCAGGAATGAATGAATACTGTATTATAGTCAGTCACCAGTGCAGGAAAAGGGAGGGAGGGAGGGAGGGAAGGAGGAAGGAAAAGAGAATTATAAACATCCAAGGAATGGGTATAAGAGAATGTACTTAATTCATTTTTTTATTTTTTTTATTAAAATATTACACTATCCAATATCTTGGGCAATCTCTTGGGCAAAAAAAAATATTAACTGAGCAAAAATATGTACAATATAATAAAAGCAGATACAAAATAAACTAGGTAGCAGCAAGATAGGTATTCAAAAACTAAAACTATATGAATACAACACAATTGAAAGCCAATCTGAAAGCCTGGGAAATAGAAAGGTATTTATTATTAAATGCTGCATTCAATTTAAATTGAAACTCTGCAGCCCTACATGTTAAAGGTGCTGATTGCAGAATTGTTCCTGGCAATCTTTGAGAATTGGGGAGGGTGGGATATATCACCCCCTCTTCAGAAAAATAGAAAAAGGGGTCCCAGGAGCTGAGCCTGGCCTCTGTACCGGGGAGGCTGTTGAATTGAGGATTAAGCGGCAGGCTTTGAATTGCTTCAATTGGTGTTTACAATTAACAGGAGCCACTTTTCTGAAGAGGGGGTGATATATCCCGCCCTCCCCAATTCTGAAAGATTGCCAGGAACAATTCTGCAATCAACACCTTTAACATGTAGGGCTGCAGAGTTTCAATTTAAATTGAATGCAGCATTTAATAAATAATTCTTATCTTCTATTTCCCAGACTTTCAAATTGGCTTTCAATTGTATTTTTTTCTTATAGTTTTAGTTTTTGACTGCCTGTTTTCGGCCTTAAGCACTTCTACTAGACTAACCGTATCTTCTTAGTAATAGCAGTATTTACGTAGCAGACCAAGGCTGGGCTACAGAGATGGGTATTCGATCTCAGTGAAGACAATAATTGAAGTCTTTGTGGTGTTCTTTATCAAACAGTGAGATATGGGCTAGATGATACTCCTGTTAGATGAACTCAGCGTTGGCTGAGTGACCATATTGAAAGCTTGCTCATTCATGGCTCTGCCTTAGAAGGAAAAGTCGCAGGGGGCACCATAACGCCCTGAGTTGTGCAGTTCAACGTTTTAACAATAACTCGGGGAATTGTAATGAAACTTCTCAAATTTACAATCACAAGGCTGGGAAGGTTGCTTAATGCTTTTTCATTTATTGATTATATTGACTGCCATTTATATGCTGCCTACTCAACTGACTAGAAGGGAGAGAGAATTCAAAAACGGCTAGGCAAGCTTGAGCAGTGAGCTGAAACAAATTGGATGGAATCTAATCAAAAGAAATATAAAGTTGGGTGGGAGAAATGGAAGGCAAAAAAGTATGAGACAAACTCGTTTGGCAGTGATCCTTATGAAAAGGACCAGGCTTCCTTCCTGACCATGATTTAAACATGAGCCGCCACCATAATGGAACATAGAATAACAGAATTGGAAGGAACCTTGAAGGTCTTCTAGTCCAACCTCCTCCTCAAGCAGGAGACCCTGTTCCATTCCAGGCAAATGGCTGTCCAGCCTTTTCTTGAAAACCTTGACTTCCGGTGGGACTGCGACATTGCTGGACGCTTCTTTTTGAAGCGCCAGCCCAGGGCTTTGTAGAACTGCAAGAACAGCGACTATCGGCTGTCTTGCGGTTTGAAAACTTTCCCCCTGGTATGAGGGGGGAAAGTGAGTAGACGGGTGGGGTAGAGCTCCCTGAAAGTGCCAGATTTCACCCATAATCTGGCGCTTGAAGATGAGAGCTCCCCGCTAAACCTGTCAGTACTCCGGACCGTGGATGCCTCTGCTTTGCAGAGCTAGATGTCGTTACCATCCCAGCACCAACTTTAAATAGATACTCTTTGAATCAAGCTGGCGGAGCACAAGCAGTATGAATCAAACAGCAAGTATTTTTTTTTCCTTTTAACTCCAAAGATTTACTTTCTTTAAAAGATTCTTCCTAAGCTGAAAGTGAAAGCAAGATGGCATTTGAGTTTTAACGGGGCGTGAAGAAGTGAAAGCTAAAAGTAATTATTGACAAGCCCCTGTTTGAAACGTAAAACTCCTTTTTGAAAAGTGGATGTAACAAGAAAGGAATAATAATAATTGAAGCAGCAATACAAATTACAAATTGTAAAGGATCCCTTTTTTTTTCTTCTTGAAACTCTTTTTTTCTTTTTCTTCCCCTTTTTTTTCTGTCCTTCTGGAAGGGAAGGAAGAAGGGGGGCAAGATGGCTGGGCTTTTTGAAAGCAAAGGAGGGTTATTTAACCCTCAATGGTCTGATTTTGAGGAAGCTTTGAGTTCAATTACCTCTGCTTTATTGAAAAGAATTGATACTATATTTCAAGCTTCTCAAGCTGGAAACAATGAAATACATGGAAACACAGTTGCAATCTAGCAGTGGGGGATTGAATGAAGAGTTGGGAGATGCAAAAAAAACAATAACAGATTATAGCAGATTTTACTGAGGAGAGAAAGATGAATGCTGTGCAAAATAAGGAGCAAGAAGTGTTGGAAGCTGATGAAATTTTGGTTCCACGAATTTTTTTTTATAAAACTCAATCTGCACTTAATGAGTTGTTTCCAGAAGAAGCTACATTTCTGCAAAAATTTTATAATATGCAATCCCAAAAACCGCAAAATTCTACTGGAGCTAAAAAAGGCAGAGGGATCAAAGTTAAGAAGAAAGTTCATAAAAAGAAAAAGAAGAAAGACTGGAGAAATGGAAAATAACCCTGCTTGATGGGATGATGGTCCTTAAAAAGTATTGTTTAACTGTTTAAAGATTTTGAAGTTTTTGGAAAAAGAAAAAAAAACAGACAGCAGTTTAATGCCAGTTAACTAAGCGATGAGCGACGATGAGGAGGCAACCTACAGCTGTATTGGAATATTTGAGAAGAATAAACAGATCACAGCAATGCTGGTGTATTGGGTTGTGAAATATGCCCTGACTTGAATGATTTGGATTATTTTATTAAGGACTGCAACAAATTTGGACTTAATTGCAATCGCAGAAGTTCTATTGAATATAGCAAATTGAAGTTTCCTGCTTGATGGTAATGAATATAAGGCAAAAGGACTATGGACCTAGGGCAATTGCAGTTGATCTGGTGGTTTCCCTAATATGTCTGACGAATTTATTAATCTAATTTTTGACTGGATCTGATGGATATCATTTCAAATATAATTACAATTACAAAGTCACTCGGGGGGCTTTTTTTTTATATACAGAAGCAATTTTTATTTAGGTGGGTAGACGCAAATGAAGATATCTTATATGCTGTTGGAAGATGTGAAGACAAGAAGATTAGCAATTGGTTCAATCTAGTATGAAGAATTTAAATGATTGATAAAGTTCTTAAATGATGTTCTTAGTTGATTTGTTAATATGTATTGATATAAGAGGTTTGATTATTAATTAAAAAATTATTGTTAATATTATTTCTTATTAAGTGTTTTAATTATAATTGGACCTTGATGGTTTAAAAGTGAAGGACGGAAGAGTTTATATAGTAATTTTTTTTTAAATCGGGGGTTTTTTGAGTGAGGGTTTCCTTTTTTGTTGTTGTTGTTGTTTTGTTTTAAATGAAAGAAGTTATAAAATATTTTGTTAAATTGTATAGATCTAATAATTTGTTAAGTAACAATTAGCCAAATTGAGTAATGATAGGTTTGATTAGATAATACTTAATTGTTTTAATTGCTGTAATTATAAATGGAGATAATTTTGTTGAATTAGATGGAATAAGGAGAAAAAAGACTTGCTTTCCTTTTATCTATTTGTTTAATGATCATGATTATAATAAGTGTGAAATGGAGTTTAATTTAGAGAATTTAAGCTGTATTTTATTTTGTACTTGCTCTGGGAAGTCGGGGGGGTGGTTGGGGAGGGGGGGAGAAAATGTATGTAAAACTTTTAAAACTTTTTCAATTAAAAAAAAAAAAAGAAAACCTCCAGCATTGGAGCACCCACAACCTCTGGAGGCAACTTCCATCTCACTGGCTAATTGTTCTCACTATCGGGAAATTTCTCCTTCGTTCTAAGGTTGCTTCTCTCCTTGATTAGTTTCCATCCACTGCTTCTTGTCCTGCCTTCAGGTGCTCTGGAGAATAGGTCTTCTTTGTGGCAGCCCCTCAAATATTGGAACTATTTGGAAAATATTGGTGTGTCCAGCAAATGCTGAGGACGTCATAGAGGGAGTCTGAGCATTACAGAAAATACTCTGGAGTTCAGGGGAGGTGAAAAATAAGGGGAAAAGAAGAGTCAGACTAAACCTCCTATAATTATGCTAGGTATAAACTGAGCTGGAAAATTACTTGGACAAGCTTTCAAGAGTCTGCTACAGTACCTTACTCCCAATAAAGAACTTTCCATAAACTCAAATAGTTCTTGTTTCATGCGTTTTCCTACTTCAAAGGGCTAGATGCCAGTCTTGGGATTCCACTCTCAAAAGCGAAACACACCCTTGGGATGCATTAACAAGAGTCCAAATCATGGAAACGAATTCGTCCCCTTTACTTTGGCTCAGTTAGACCCCCCTCCCCCCTTGGAGTCCTGTGTCCATTTCCGGGCACCGGTTTTCAAGAAGGACAATGACAGGTAGACGTAAGTTGATGTAAAGGAGATAATAAAGGACGTGGAACCGAGCACTCGGAAGGAAAGAATCAGCATAGGTTACCCTTCAAAAACTAAGGGGAGATATATCAAATAAGACGGGTCCCACCACATCCGGGCCTTGAGCCGTTCGAAACCGAGTTGCGGAAGTGGTGGGCAAGCACACACGCACATCCCCATTTGCATGAACAGTGGGTGGGCACATGCTCCTTTTGCACAAGCAGCAGGTGTGCTTGCCTGCCCTTCGCACAAATGGGGCTCCGCACTCACTTGCCTGCCATGCATGAACCACCCCACCTTCCCCCCGCCAGTCTGCAAAGCTGGAAAGATTGGGGAACTCTGAAATAAGAAGTAGTCATACAGAAGAAGAAGGAGTGGCTTTTTCCCTTTAATTCCATAGAGGAACGGCCCAGTGAGTAAGAAACTACAAGGAAGTAAGTTTAGGTTAATCATCAGGAGGAACATCTTGATTCGAAGCTGTTGACATCTAAAACAGACTATCGAGTTGTGGGTTCTTCAGAGAGGTTTTCAGACAGAAGCTCTTGAGACGCCTGCGGCCCCATGCAAACCCCAGGCCTCGTGTGGGCAAGTTTGAAGCCCCCCCAAATCATAACCCTGAGGAACCATCCACTGCCAGCCCAGAGTGAGTCCAGGAACACAGGCAGAGATGCTGCTACCCTGCAGGAAGGTAACGCACACACAGACTCCTCTGATCCCACAGCCAAAACTCACAAAAAAGGTCTCTCGGCCAGCGATGTCTGGGGCAGGGCCCTTAATGGCCATCAGAGACTCACAAAAGACAACAGCCACAGCCCTGCCCAGGAGCCATACAGCGCACTGGTGTTTTTCCTCTTATGGCATTCGGTTTTCCACCAGAAACCATACACCTCGCTTGCATGTTCTGTTGGCTTCAGATTAAGCTGGATCATAAATATAATCTTCCGCCTCCTCTTTCTGCATTGGTGGTTTGACCATAAGCTTGTATAATCATCATATTAAAGGATTGTCCATGAAGCTTAATTGATATTATTTGGTCACTGACTACACGGTGCCCATGTACTATCCTTACTGTATCCTTATGAAAGCAATGCTGTTCCTTCAGTAGAAGTAAATATTAGGAATTTCTAAGTAGCATCCTACGATGAGTAGTAAGTGGGATTGATGTGGGGAAAATGCCCCTTAAATTAGGAATCAGAGTAATTGGAGACAGCCACACAAAGTATCTTTCATTGGCACCTAGAAAGAACAGCAATCTTTGGGCTTCTCACCAAAGACCTGCACAAGAGCTCTGAGCAGAGCAAAGCAAGGCTACGGCCTTTAAGACATGAAAGCAGTTTAACGCACTACAAGCAGCGGGTCAACTCAGTCGATTTAGGAGTGATTCAACCGTTTTATAGGCGCCGCACTGTCACTCTCCATCCCCAGGCCAGAGGGCAAAGCTGGGTTAGGGCCAGTCTCAACTGGGGTGGGGGTGGGGCAGATATTCCAAAGGGCAGATGCAGTGGGTGCCATTGGATGACATTCCTTGGTCGGTGGGACTCGCAACATGCCCTCCTGCCCCACCTATGGGATGCGTAGATCTAACTGGGAAGAAGAGGTTCTTCAAATGACGTGGCAATATGCCACATAGGACTTCATTGGGCATCACCAGCATCGTGAACTGAACCTGAAAGCAAACTGGTAACCAGTACAGCTTGGGAAGCCAAGATATAACAGGCATAAGTTTTAGTTGTGCACATAACTGCCTGTGCTGCTGAAGTTTGAACCAACGGAAGCTTCCAAGTGCTCTTCAAAGGCAGCTCCATGTGGAGCATATTGCAGCATTCTATATGGGGGAGAGGGGGAGTGTGACCAGAGCATGTGAGACTGAGCGGGGTCTCTGTGCCTGATCCAGGAATGGGTGCAACTGACGCACCATTCAAAGCTGTGTAAAGACCCTCCTCACCTTGATTGCCTAGGAGTCTGTATCAGTGGTGGGTTGCTACCGGTTCGCCCCAGATCGGGCAAACCAGTAGCGGCGGTGGCGGGAGGCTCTGCCCACCCATCCGGATGCTTCTGTGCAGAAGTGCCATGCATACCTGCACGAGCAAACCAGTAGCAATGGGATTTGGAACCTGCCCCTGGTCTTCATGTTCTGGTGTCCCAGTTCTTTTGGCTTTCTTTCTTTTGACCATATCTGAAGAGCTGCTGTTCTTAGCCTCTTTTGTTCATTTTGCATGAATTCTCCTTTGGTGATCTGGTTTTCTGTTCTCTGATGAGTGTCTCCCTCAAGGTGTTCACAGGTTAATCTCATTCTGATCTTCTCTAGAATATTCATAGGTGCAACACAGTCTCTCTGTGGATCACTGAGGCTCCCCTCTGATATTGCCTGTTGCTTCCAAGTGTGATGACTCCCCCAGATGCTTCACATTATCTCTCCAGATGTCAGCTCAGAGGAAGATGAACCAATTCCATGCATATCTAGAGGGGAGTTGTCAATGGCTCCAAGCAGCCGTCTGAGAGAGATTTGACTCAAACACAGCTGCAGCAGGACAACCCTGAGGTTCCAGGTGGGAAAGCATGCAGCTGTACCTGATCCAAGAACACGTAGGGCAGAGAAAAGGCAGGAGCAGAGAAGGTCAGCCGGATTACTTTTGAGGAGAAAACCTCGCCCTTGATGGGGTGCACCAGAAACTGGTTTTTAGCACAGCAGAAAGAGGGAAGTGATGCTGGGAACAAACTGTTCATTTCCTAGTTGTATGTTTTCTGTTCGTTATGATTCTTGCCTTGCTTTGGATTGACACCATGCCTTGACTTAGATTGTGTCTTGTGAACTCTTTTCTTGCCTTGTGAACCCTCTTGTAGTGTGGATTTTATTTTTACTTCCGGTTTGGCGTCAGGGCGAGACAGTCGGGGAATTAGCGGGCTCCAACAAGCCCTGCGAAAACCTCGGCTGCCGAACCGCTGCCGATGGGTCTTTGGACCAGAACCATCCTGCAGGGACAGGGAAGAAAGAGAGGCACCTCAGACGACAAAGAGGAACAGGCAAGTTCCTCGGAGGCCGGAGGGAACTCTCTGTGACTCGGCGGCGGGGGGCAGCAGCCATGGCGACTGCCACGAAGCTGGGACAACCGGATCAAATATTAAGCAGGGGGAAAGTGGAACGGAACTGAGTTTTTTGAAGCCGGATGAGTGACAGCCAACCCAGGCTTGTAATAACATCAAGGGAAACATTTTTTAACTACAAAACCCCTAGTGATAAAATAGCGGCTAAAGAAGATTTTGAAACGTAACTTTAAAGAGACAAAAAATCCGATAGAAAATTGACTTTTGAATAAAACTAATTGGAAACGTTAAACACTGAGACATGGTTAAAGGATTGGAAGAGTTTAAATTTGGACTGGACTTTAAAAAAAGATTTGATACTTTTAAAATTAAAAAGAAAAAGAGAAGCCAAGTAAGATTGTTATGTAACTGAAACAAGATGGATACTTGTTAACAATTGGAAATTGTGGATTGCAGAGAGACACCTTCTGGAGTAAAAAGGAACATTGCAACTTGGTTTTTGTTTTGGAAAATTGTGAACTTTACAGATAACAACCGTGAGAATTTGTGGAGGATGATTTCTTGTCTGCAGGCGGCTTGACTTGGGGGGGGGGGAAGAAAAGAGGAACCACAATGGAACTCTTATAATTGGGATAACATTAACTTAAAAAGAATAAAATGGTGCAGGAATTAGAGAAGGAACAAATTGATGTATTTGACTTGGAATGGAAATAAGAAAAATAATTAAAATGCCACACGGAGGACAAAATTTGAGGACATTGAAGCTGAAATGAAGTATCCGCAAGCAGACAAGAAAATGAAGAAACAAGAAATAATAGCTGGAAATAAAGAAGACAAAGACAACGTGATTAATATGAATAAGTAATGCACAGGTGGATAGTAATAATAAAAAGGAGGTTCTTAGAGACTATATTATGAAAAACAATAGTTATAAAGATGATTACACTGGGATTAGCAGTGAAAGAATTGGGGAATATGGGGTAAGATAGAAAAGTCCAGGACTTTGATTTATAGAAACTGGCTTTTTAGCACAGCAGAAAGAGGGAAGTGATAACAAACTGTTCATTTCCTAGCTGTATGTTTTCTGTTCATTATGATTCTTGCCTTGCTTTGGATTGACACCATGCCTTGACTTAGATTGTGTCTTGTGAACTCTTTTCTTGCCTTGTGAACCTTCTTGTAGTGTGGGTTTTATTTTGTCTAGTGGGCTTATTTTGACTTGGAAATTTTCAAGTGCCTTGTGGATTCATTGGCCATTGCTTGTGGACTAGCATTGGTCTGCTTGTGGCCAGACATAATTAGGACAGTTCTGGGTTTTTGGTGAAGGGAATTGCTGGGGAATATGTATGTGTGTGCGGGACAGCACACCAAGCTTAATTCAGAGCCAAGCTTGGCCCTGGCAAATGGCTTGTGTACAATGAATCCCATACTACCAATCCCATCTATCAGTGTAGTTCAACCTTCTTGAACTTCCTTGTTCTCAGAGGCCTGTGACTGTATGTGCTTCAAAACATGGCAATGTGCAATTTCATGGACTGGCCAGGAGTGGAAGTGATGCCCACCGTCCGCTCTCTCCTTCGAAAAATAGATGGGAGGAGGCTGGCAAGGGGCTCATCCTAATTGCTGCAAAGAAAAGACATCCCATTGCCAAGGACAGGTCTCCATAGAGTGGCCTCCGACGTGTTGCTGGGCCACTGCTGAGGCCGGCCAAGTCTTCAGGTACAAAAGAGTGCTGAAGCACAAGACGTCTCCTATGCAGGGAGTCCGGGTTCATGCAGGAACACCTTTGGAGGCCAGCAACCTCCAGGTGATTCAGCAGCCCTAGGCCCAGGACTGGGCTCTGTGCCTCCATGGCCCACTTTTCTGCTGAGTCTGCCAGGGAGAGCCAATCACAGCAGAGTCAGATTTCTTTTTGTTTTTTGAGGTTCTGAATGGGGAATGTAGATGCAGATCTCCCAAGGAACCAGTGATCCCTTTGGGACTAAAAAAGGAAGGACTTCCAGGATTCACTTGGCAGCTCTCCTCCCCTCTTGCATACAAAGGCAGCAAGGAATTATCCACCTGCTTCTTCCAAGAGCTTCCCACCTTTCTCTGGGCTGATCTGGGCCATTCTTGGTTGTGAGCGGTCCAGAGTTTGGTACAAGATGGGCAGCTGTATAAATGTTTGAACTAATTAAAGATATTCTGGAGCCTGGTTTAGCTCAGCAGATTAAAAAGCATAGTGATTAAGACCAGCTGCCTGCAATTACTGTAAGTTCGAATCTCACCAGGCTCAAGGTTGACTCAGCCTTCCATCTTTTCTAAGGTGGGTAAAATGAGGACCCAGTTTGTGGGGGCAATAAGCTGACTTTGTATAAAATATACAAAAGTATGAAAGCTATTGCTTAACGCACTGTAAGCTGCCCTGAGTCTCTGGAGAAGGGCGGCATATAAATCAAATTTAAAGAAAAAAAGATGCTTAGCCAGGGTTTCATGCTAGGAATATGCGGGGAATGGCTGGTCATGAAAGGAAGGGGGGATCGTGGCCCTGGGGCCCTTAAAGATGTCCCTGTAAGGGACAGCAGCCCATCAGGGTATGTGGCTAAGGCACAGGGACTATGACTGTATTTATTATTATCTGTTAGATAATAAATTAAATATTCTTAGCAGTATTTATCCCAGCAGTGGGTCTCTTCCCATCCTTCTCAAGGATGGGAAGAGACCCATTGACCTGACCCCACAATGGCATCTGAGCCAGGGGGCCTTTGGTTTGCTCACATGTCATTATCGGTAAAAGGAGCCGAGGAGCGGCATGGCAGGGGAAGAGGTGGTAGGAAATGCGGATATCCTGCATATCAGCACAAATCATGATTTTTACCATCCCAAGAAAGTAATGTACTTCCTGGCATGGCGCCCTTTTGCATTATGCTTGAGTTGGGAAACTGTCTTTTAAGCAGTTTTTATTCCTAAATGCTTTCATGCCAAGTCTGAAGAGCAAAGGCAATGAAGAGTAGGGGCAACCATTACTTACAAGAAGAGAAATGGGTTAGGGGGGAAGGGCTGATTGTCCCAGCTTGCAAGGAGTCATGGTGTCCAGGCATTTCCCCAGGAAAGTTCGGTTCCTGGAACCAAAAACATTGCCCCAGTGTGTGTTTCCTCTGGGTCTCAGTGTGACCTTAACAACCTCTGAAGCCCCCACATCAAGGGAGCCAGGTAGGCCAGAGGCCTCTCCATTATGTCCAATAGCACTTCACACACCCAGGCTGACCCTAGATGAAGCCTGGAGCAGAATCGGGCCCTTCTCTAGGGCACTTGCCTATCCGTTGCCTCTTTATATAAGTGACCGTTGAGATGAGTTTGTTGCTTCTTCTTTCCTTCCTTCCGGAAAGTTGAGCAGGGGAACCTGGATCTGGTGGCTCTCTGGTTTGTCTCTCCACTTGTGCCGTTTTCATTTTCCAGCTTGAGCTCAGCCAGCCTGCTTCAATGGCTAACCGGTCACCCGCTGGGTTGGCTGGTGCTCTGCCGCCTCTGCTCTTTCCAAGAAAAAGAATCAGCCAAGAACAGGCTCCGAATTGGGAAATCAGATCGCTTGAGACCTGGTGCCAAGCCTTCCATGAAGGATGACGGTGCCTCCCAGCCAGAGTCCCAGCCTTGGAGAGAGGGGCACCAGGGCTCAGAGGAAGTTGCTAATGCCACCAACAATGGCAGAGCCGCTGCCCCACAGCAAAGACATGCCTCCCACCTCTGACTGTATTAGAGGAAAGGATGTCACTTTATCCTAGGCAGATGTAATTGAGTCAGACACCTGCCTCTGGAGGAAAGAAGAAAATGGAATTTTCCTATCGCAAATAGAACTTCTAATCTCTTCTAATTGCTCAATGCAGCATTTCTCCGGGAAGAGAAAAGTTGAGGCAATTGGAAGGTTTGCTAAAACTTGAATTATTGGATGAGACACTCTCCCTGGGCTGCCTGCCTGCCTGCCTGCCTGCCTCCCTCCCTCCCTTCAGTACCCTGGGGTAGACTCCACCTGGCAATGGAGACTTAAATTGCTTTCAATTAGCTAAGTTCTTTTTTCCTTGGCTCATTTGTCTTGAGTTGAGATCCCTCCTTCCCCCAGTGGCAGAGTAAAGACCCTTGCGTTTTCCTCTAGAAGATAGGCATAAAATTGGAGTTGAGAAGTTTTGCCCTCTCAGTATCGCCCATTATCTTTTTTCTTTTGTAGTAAAGTTTTTTTTAATTTTTAAACAGACAGACAAACATACAAAACATTTTTTCTAGACAGAACATTGACCCAGTCATAAATTTGTACAAAATTTTTGTTCATCTTTAAAACAATTTCGTACCTTCAATTTTTGGATAACATTTATTTCTTTCTAATTTTAAAAAATCTAATGTTACCCTTCTTCTTAAGCTAATTCAAAATTTTCTTTTTCCTCACTAAAATTTGATCCCCTTAATTTACCTTGACACAACATACCATCTCCAATTATTTATCAAATATACCAAATAATACCATTATTTCACATTTCTACATCATTCAACATATTAATAAAAACCAATTAAATCTAACTCTTACCCCCAATATGACAACTATTATAGTCTTATATATTAAACTTATTCATATTTCTAAATCTTGTTACAATTTTTAAACTTCCATACAATTTTGCCCTTCTTCTTAACTTCTATTCCTAATATAATTCAATTTTTCTTTTTCTTCCCTAAAATTTGAACCCCTAAATTTGCATTCACACAACATAATATCATCTCCAGTTTATTTATCTAATATTCCAAATAATACAATTATTTCAGGTTTTTGTTATAGTTTCCCTAATTAATTAAAAGTGTTCACTAGAAAGTCAATTGAGTAGGAATCTTAATTCAAATATTACACCATAATGCAGTTCACAACTATTTCCTTAAATTCTCTCTATTCCCAATAGTACAATTCAACAACTTTATAAAAACCAAATAAATGTAATTAATTTTTTTTCTACTTAGTTCATTGTGTCATATCATTTCAACTTTCTTTTCTTTTTTGGTTCAATTCCAAATATATAATTAAAAATATTCCAATTATTACCATTTCCCTGATTATTTAAGACTATCCCAATTATTACATTCATCATACATACATATGTTAAATTGTTTAGTTAATATCACAATTCCCCCTTTCCATTTTTGTATTTTTTTTCTTTCCCTTTCTTTTCTTTTGTGCTTTAAGTTCCTGAACTCTCTCCTCCTTTTTTCTTATCTTTCCACTGTTAATCCCACGTCACGGTGAAACAGTCGGGGATTAGCAGGCTCTGACAAGCCTCGCGAAATCCCGGGCTGACGAACCGCTGCAGAGGGGTCTTCGGACTGGACCTGTCCTGTAGGGACAGGGAAGAAGGAGAGGCACCTCATAAGACTAAGAGGAACAGGCAAGTTCCTCAGAAGTCAGAGGAAACTCTCCCTGACTCTGCAGCGAGGGGCAGCGGCCATTGTGACCGCCAACTAAGCTGGGGCAACTGGATCAAGCACTGTTCAGGAGCGAGAAGTGAGCAGAACATCGATGCCGGGTGAGTGACAGCTAAATCACAGACAGAAGAGAGAGAGAGAAAAAGGACTATTTTTAAAATAACTATTAAAGTTCTAGCGGTTGAACAGCGGCTGATAGGAGTGGAGAAAGGACGGAAGAAGAAGAGTAAAGCGGAAGTTATAAAGTGAAAACAAAAAACTCAATCAAAAAATTGTGTGTTGGATTCAAATATTTGGAGAACTTTAAAAAATAAATAAATAAATAAATAAATAAATAAGAAGAATTGACAATCTGAAAGATATTTCTCTAATTAGTGAACTTTAAAAGAAGTTTAAAGAGGGAAGAAAAGCCCACAGTAGAAAGGATTGGTTAAAGAATTTAATTTGAAATTGAATTGGAAAGTAAAGTTGAAAATTTGGACTGTGTAAATTTGGACCAAGTTTTTAAACTGATTTGGTGCTTATAAAAGTGAAAAGGAAGAAGAAGGAAAATTAAATAAGCAAAGACTGTTTAATGTGGATTGCAAACAAAATGAATACTCTTCTAGGTTGCTGATTACAATTGTGGATTATAGAGGGCCATTTTCAGATGGAAAAAAAAAGGAGCATTACAACGCTGAATTTCTGTTTTGGAAAAAAAAGAATAATTGAACTTTGAAAGAGACAGCTGTGAATCTTTAAGGAGCTTTGTTTGTCTATAAGTGTGACTTTGACGATTAAAGAAGGAGGATTACAATGCAATTTGAAACTGGAATAATATTAACTGAAAAAATACAAAATGGAGGAATTTAAGAAAATGATGAAAACGATGTACTTATCATTGAAGATGGAAATAAGGGAAATGACTATAATACTACATGGAAAACCGAAACCTGATGATCTAAAAAATGAATTTATTCAGATTGACAAGGAAATAATCACGGAGAAGCAAGAAAAAGAGATTGATAATAAAGAAGAAGACAAAGACAAAGACAAAGAGACTGACTATGGAAACCTAAATGATTATGGGGCTAGTAATAATAAAAAGGAGAATTTCAGAGATTATATTAAGATTAATAATGGAAGGAACAGAAAAGGGGGAAAGAAGCAAAGGAAAAGAGGGTGGAATAGAAAGAATACAAAAGATTTAAATGATTACGCTGGGATTATCAGTGGGAAAATAAAAAAAGGGAAAAAGGATGGAAAATAAGGAGTAATGCAGGGCAAAACAGAAGAGTTTATGACTTTAAAAGACAGCATCACCCATTATCAATTGATTCCTTTCTCCCCCAACTGCTTTTTTTTTTAATTTGATTTATATGCTGCCCTTCTCCGGAGACTCAGGGCGGCTTACAATGCATTAAGCAATAGCCTTCATACTTTTGTATATATTTATACAAAGTCAGCTTATTGCCCCCACAATCTGGGTCCTCATTTTACCTACCTTAGAAAGGATGGAAGGCTGAGTCAACCTTGAGCCTGGTGGGATTTGAACTTGCAGTAATTGCAGGCAGCTGAATGTTAATAACAGTTAATAACACTGCATTAGTCTGCTGAGCCACCAGAGCTTTGACTGTCCTTTCCTGTCTATCATATCCCAAGAATTCTTGTTAAAAAGGCACGTTCTAAAACATTCACAAATGACCGAAGAAAGTGATTTTGAGGTGAGGAGGACTTCCCTTTGTCCTTGTCTAACAGATTCTTGGACTGTTGACTCCCTCCCCCATTGTCCTCCCCCTTTCACCATTTTGGGCTCTTTTTTAAAGAATTGCTTTAGCACCACAGAATGGAGCTCCTTCATTCCTTCGTACATAATCTGGAGCTGGTGAAGGATCTGACAATGAAACCATTTACTCTGAGTGGTGCTAACTTCACTGGACTGTGAAACCTCCAGCATGATTAGGGTGAGGAGCAACGTGGGAAAAACCATTCAAAATAGATGAGTATTTCAACTACTAGTCTCAGGGGGGAAGACGTATTAAGCCTGCTCTTTCCTTGATGGATCTGACCAGGAGAAGGAGGGCTGGTTCTAGTAGACAGCAGAGTGGAAAAGCAGGGGCTGTTCAGAGTCACGCTTGAGAGGGTAAATTCCTGTGCGTGCGAATGGCACTCATCCACAAAAGTGCCCGTAACAGCACATTCTACGCTTTCCTTTGTGAGACAAAGAACAGCTTAAAGATGATTTCAGTGGCAGTTTTAAATCAGTGCAGAGACTCAGAAGGACTCGGCCTGGGTGGGTATTTCAGATTGCCCTGCTGGTTGGGATGGGCCGGGAGAGGGAACGAAAAAGAGATCACAAAACTCTGCACAAAAGGCCTTGTAGCTCACAATCTCACCAGCCTACTTGGTTGCGGAGGCTGCCAGCCATGATAGCTTCTTTAGATGGTATGGAAAGGATCTGACGAGGAGGAGGAGAGGTCTGCAGGCATTTTTTTTCTTTTATGGAGTCACCCAGCTTTTAGAAAAGGTTTCTGTGCAGGCAGCTTACATCATTGCATTTAGGTTTAACCAAATCAACATAAAGGTTCCCCCTGGACAGAGGAGCTGCAGGGCGGACTGCTTTGGTCCTCACCCGTCGGGGTCCAGGGCACCAGGGGAGGCACCCAGCTGCATCCAGACCAGTGGTAGGTTGCTACCGGTTCACCCCGGATCAGGCGAATCGGTAGCGGCTGCGGCAGAAGGCTCCGCCCACCCACCCAGATACTTCTGCGCATGTGCAGAAGCTTCACATGCACACATGAGTGTGCATGCGCCCACAAGCGAACGGGTAGCGACAGGTTTTGAAACCTGCTTCTGAGCCAGACCTTTTCTGGGGTTTCAGCAATAGTCCCCCTCCCCTCCCGCCCCCCAAAGCTTGTGTTTGTGTCACTGCTGCATCCTTTGTTGCCTGACATTTTATTCTCTTAGGACTTCATCTTTGGTGCTATTATCTTGTCTTTTCCTCGCGGGAGAACTGAAGCTGAGGGATGAGGGGAGCTGATTATACCAACCAGCTGCCAGAAGGGAAGGGTTTTGTGGGCAGCTGGGCCATGGGACACCCCCCCCCCCCAACCAGCCTGCTAAAGAATCCCCCTTGCTGGCTGATTGACAAGGAGCTTTCAATAAGCAAAAAGTGGGGAGTGGAGGTCTCCAGCTGTAGGCAGGAAGCCTTAGGAAGGCCTCTGGGGGAGGGGCTTCAGAAGGAAAGCCGCCTTTGTCATAACGAGCAACTCCCAATGCTTGGGGTTTATGCAAGAAGCTCAGACTGAAAATACCTCCAGCAGGAGGCCAGAGCTGGTGTGTGTGTTTGTGTTGTGTGTGTCTAGAGATTGCAAGTCTGCAGGCCAAGTTGGCCTTACGTACCCAATGTCTTCTAATATTGAAGAAATTGTCTAGAGAGTTTGCTACCAAGCCTGGCAAGGAGAAGCAAATGAAGATGATTGGGAAGAAAAGGCTGCCAGGCCCTGGTGCTCTTTTGACCCTCTGTTCCTTCCACTGGGCGATGGGTTCTGGGTAGGAGGGACTGGCATTGGGGCTCCCCTGGCAGTTGAAGATTCGTCCCAGTCACCCCGACAGGGGCTTGCTTGGCTCTGTGAGGTGGGCAGCATCCAGGAAGGGTCATGGTGGAGTAAAAGAGGTGCCATTGGATCCCAAACAGGCTGCAGGTTCTTCCTGGCTCAGAGAAAGGAGGACAGGGAGCAGCCAGCACCACACCCAAGGTACAGAGGATAGAATGGCCTCTGCTCACCTGCCCATCTTACAATTAGGGGCTTGAGAGAATGAAGGCTACAGCAAAAGGAGAAGAGTAAAGCTCTTTGAAGACGGGCTTCAATCTGAAACATGCTGTTAATTTTCCTTGAAAATCTGACATCTCAGGCCACAGAGCTCACAGATTTCATCTAGCAGTTCTTAAATAAAGCTCACCTCAGCTGGTCAAGTGGCTAATCTGCCATGGAAACCCCTGGCCCCTTTGAGCAAAAGGCGGCATTGGGCCTCTCTCAGCAGGACATGGTGGAGATCATCACTGAGTCAGAAGTTGCTCATCTCAGGCAATCTCAGGTCTCAACAATCACGGTGGTTTTAACACATTACAATTGTTAATTGATTGATGAGATACTTACAATCCACCCCGTCTGTAACCTGCATCCGAATACCCTCCATCTCCCCCCTCCCACTCAACTTAATTGAAATCCTTGTCCATCAGCTCAGCCACTCCGGGCTCACAAAAGCTCCTCTCTTTCAATAACATTCATTAGCTGGAAAAGGTGCTCCCAGTGAAAACATTGACCTATTTGCCCAGAAATATTTCTCTTGAAACAGGCGTTTCTCTTGTTTCTCTTTGCTTGGATCTCCCATTTCCCCCAGAAACCCCAGACAGTCAGACCTGAAGCCACAGGAATTATGGACAAACCATTTTTTCTCTCCAGGAAAGAGAAGAGGGGCAGGGAGGGTCTCCTGGTGCCCACCTGCCAAGTGGCGGATCTTACGAGGTGGATGTGTATCAGATTTGGACCCTGTCAGGCATTCAGACTGGCAGGGAGGCTGCAATATAGTGAATGCCACAAGACTGGGTTTTTAAAAATTGTTCCCAGTTTCCTCTCTGTTCTTGCAAAGTGTTTACCGCTTCTGGTAACTTCGGTTCTGGTGCATAGAATTTGCTATGAATCCCCCCCTCCCCCCAGCTCTTTGTCATAAGTGGAGGGGAGGGTTCTTGGATTCACCGTTGAAGTAATTCTTTTAGGCAGTAAGGATTTTATCCAGATCCCAAAGAAACTCAGGTCAGCACTGAGCCAGAGGCCTCAGGCAACTTGTCTTGCCAAGAAAGGTGAAGTTCTCCCTTCGCCTTCTCTTTTCAACTTGGGAGGAGGAAGGGCGTCCAGCCTGGGCTAATCCTGGTGTTCGGCCCACAGGCGGAGAGCAGGCAGAGGCTTCCTGGTCCCACTTTTCATAAAGCTGAGCTTGATGGGTGCCGCTGCGTCCCCAGAAGCCCCTCAGCACAGGCCATCTGGAGGCTGCAGTTGTGTGTGTTGAGGGCTCTTTTCTTTCAAAAATGTATCGTGGAGAATTCCTCTGTGTTCAGTTCATTATGAATATTTGAATGGTGTTAAGTGTTGTTCTGACACAAGCATGTCTCATACTTGTTCTTAATTGTGGCTCATTAAGGCATGTTTGATGTGAAGAATGTTTTGATGTGAAGAGGAGAAAACAGATGGCTCCCCTTGCAGAGGCCTGGGTGGAAGCACAGAAGACAGATCATCTTGAATTGCTTCATCTGGCTGGAAATCTCCCTTCCCCTTCCCTCCCTCTAACCTTTTAAAACTGCATTCTTCCATCACTCGTTTGTTATTAAGAGCTCCTGTCCTGCCTGTTGGTTCTAGTCCTACCTCACTGGGCTTCACTTGCTCAGTTTTAGGGAGGATGCAAGCAGAGAGTGATGGGCTAGGCTTTTGCCCAACTGAGGTTTGCCCAAAAGTGTAGGAGAAAAGGGAAAATTTGGCTTCTGCACCGCTGGTTTAGCTGCAGGTGATGGTTGCAGAGGCAACGCCTAACTCAGGACTTAAGGAAGAAGTGTTTCTCCTCCATAAATCCTCTTCCAGAAGGATTATATAAATATGTGGCTGAAGATTCTGTAATGGAGGAGATTAAAGTGTCACTTTCAGCAAAGGGTAGAGCATTTCCGTCTTGCAGATGTCGGGTTAGACTGCAGCCTGTGATTACAGTCAAGAAGCTGGCCTCATCCCATTCTCCTTTGAATTTCTGATTGGGTGTGGAATGAAATAAAAACCACACAAACACCATCCCTGTCCTAATGTTCCTTTTTATTCGTATCGATTTCAAGTTTTCATAAAATGGGTGTCCCACTTAGGAGCCATTGCCTACAAGTGATGGCACAAGACAGAGGGTCTCCTAGGCAGCAGAGAACTTTTAATCTCAGTTTTTCTTTCTCATAACCTTTTTCTTTTTAGTTACTATCTTTGCTCTTAGAGATTCACTTGGATTAAGCAGGAGTTGCTCATACACACAACAGAAGGGGGAAACCAGCATTCTTGGTTTGAATTAAATAGAAATCAAAAGGAGGCTTGGCTTTGCTTGTTAACTTTGGAGCTGTAAATATCCTGGGATGTCCTGAGAGTATTTAAAAGGCAGATAAGACACAGAGATTATGGATGCCGAGGCCAGGCGTTCTGGATCTGGCATGGCTCCCATCAGCTGCTGAAATCTCTGCAAAGCTGGGTTTGCTCTGTGCTGCCTGGCTCTCTTTGGGGCTCAGTGGGCAGCTGAGTGCCTGGCAAGGCTGCCGCAGTTGAGTCAGGAGGGTGGGTCTGGCAGACCTGGGTGGGAGGCAGGGAGAGCGGCTTCCACACAAGGAGATCTCACCCCCTGCTGTCTTGGTTGGCAGATGTGCATGAAATACCTCAGTGACACCAACCAGCATCTCATTATTTTATGCTTTAATTTTTACAGAGTTCAGTTGTACTCAAAAATATTAATGCAATTCCCCTTGCCAACAAAGCCATCAAGTGACATTTTATTCAGTCTATATGAAAAAGGAAACTTGGACAATCCCAGGGTCCATTGTCTGCAGAAAATTCTGCAGAGGGTCTTTCAACCTTGCAATGGAAGGAAGAGTTTCCCCATTCTGCAGAAGGAGTTCTTTCTGAGTTCTGAGGCTGTCAGAGCCTCCCCAGGTTTTCATGCCAGAGGACTTCAGTATCTCCAGGGGAAAGGTTCTGGGCAAGCTCGGGAATCCAAGATCTTGGGTCTGCCCCATCTGCCCCACTCATTCAGGTTGTCGTGTATTCCATCTCGCCTTCACTCGGTGGCTTACCTGATTGAATATGGAGGACCTTACTGTTAAGTCCTTTGCTGTGTTCAGGTTGTCACCTCCCCCCGCCAGGGCTGGGAGGCCAATTAGGATGCTCCACCCTTGTGATTATTATTATTATTATTTATTGCACTTTTATACCACCCTTCTCCTTTCAGACTCAGGGCGGTGAACAGCCGGAATAAAACAATTTTACACAAAAGTTAAAACAATTTTAAGATGAATTAAATAAAATTTGGCCCCTTAATTTAAAATATTCCGATTTAAAATCAATATCAATTTTAAATCTCAAGATAAAATCAGGCCAGCCCGGCTACCTGAAAAAGGTGAGTTTTTAGGCCCGACGAAAAGTCCGGAGGTCTGGAATCACCTGTATCTCTGGGGGTAGATCGTTCCAGAGGGTGGGCACCACCACAGAGAAGGCTCTCCCCCTGGGGGTCGCCAGCCAGCATTGTCTGGCTGATGGCACCCTGAGGAGGCCCTCTCTGTGGGAGCGAACTGGCCGGTGGGAGGCAATTGGTGGCAGAAGGCGGTCCCATAAATACCCCGGCCCTAAGCCATGGAGCGCTTTAAAGGTGATCACCAACACCTTGAAGCACACCCGGAAGTCCACCAGGAGCCAATGCAGCTCGCGCAGGAGAGGTGTCACATGGGAGCGCCCCGTCGCTCCCATAATCCCCCACGCGGCCGCATTCTGCACCAGTTGGAGCCTCCGGGTGCACCCCAAGGGGAGCCCCATGTAGAGAGCATTACAGTAGTCCAGATGGGAAGTGACGAGTGCTTGAGTGACCGTGCGTAAGGAGTCCCGATCTAGAAAGGGACGCAACTGGCATATCAGGCGAACCTGATAGAAAGCCACCCTGGCCACGGCCGTCGTGTGCTCTTCTAAAGACAGACGTGAGTCCAGGAGGACGCCCAAGTTGCGAGCCCTTTCCGTGGGGGCCAGTGATTCGCCCCCAATAACCAGCGATGGCACCAGCTGGCCATACCGGGACGCCGGCAGCCACAGCCACTCGGTCTTGGAAGGGTCGAGTCGAAGCCTGTTTCTCCCCATCCAGACCCGCACGGCTTCCAGGCACTGAGACATTACTTCCACGGCATCGTTGGGATGGTCTGGGGTGGAGATGTACAGCTGGGTGTCATCAGCATACTGATGGAACTCCACCCCAAAACCACGGATGATCTCACCCAGCGGCTTCACATAAATGTTGAACAGGAGGGGCGAGAGGACTGACCCTTGTGGTACCCCACAAACAAGGCACCTCGGGGTTGACCGCTGCCCCCGTCAACACAAATTGCGACCGGTCGGAGAGATAGGAAGAGAACCACCACAAAACGGTGCCCCCCACCCCTAATCCCTCCAGCCGGCGCAACATGATACCATGGTCGATGGTATCAAAAGCCGCTGAGAGATCTAACAGGACCAGGATAGAGGAATAACCCCTACCCCGAGCCCTCCAGAGATCATCCACCAACGTGACCAATGCCATCTCCGTGCTGTACCCAGGCCTGAAACCAGACTGGAGCGGATCCAAATAGACAGCTTCATCCAGGTACTGGGGGAGTTGACGTGCCACCACACTCTCAACAACCTTCGCAATAAAGCGAAGGTTGGAGACTGGACGATAGTTAGCTAAAACAGCCGGGTCCAGGGAGGGCTTCTTGAGGAGAGGCCTTACAACCACCTCTTTCAAGGCAGCTGGCAGGACACCCTCACTCAGAGAAGAGTTAATAATTCCCTGGAGCCAGCCTCGTGTAACCTCCCGGGCGGCCAGCACCAACCAGGAGGGACACGGGTCCAATAAACATGTGGTGGCATTCAACCGTCCCAAGAGCCTGTCCACATCCTCGGGAGCCACAGGATCGAACTCCTCCCAGATAACACTCTCAAGGCCTGCCTCAGTCATCTCGTCTGAACTAACCCAGTCAGGGGCCAAGTCTTCCCGAATCTGAGTTATTTTATCATACAGATACTGAACAAAATCCTCAGCTCGGCCCTGCAAGGGGTCATCCCACGCTCCCTGATGGAGGAGGGAGCGGGTCACCCTAAACAGGGCGGCTGGATGGTTATCTGATGACGAGATAAGAGTGGCAAAATAGCTAGATTTCGCCGCTTTTATCGCCACTAGGTAGGTCTTAATATGAGACCTTACCAGTGTCAGGTCAGATTCGGATCGGCTGGCCCTCCAACCGCTCTCTAGGCGTCTCTTCTGGCGCTTCATCTCCCTCAGCTCCTCGGAGAACCAAGGAGCTAAGGGAGTTTGGTGCCGGATCAGAGGCCGCAAAGGCACGACTCGGTCCAAAGCCCCAGCGGCTGCACTATCCCAGGCAGCCACCAGGTCTTCAGTCGAGCCGTGAGCCAGAGTCTCAGGAAATGGCCCAAGCTCCATCTGGAACCTATCAGGATCCATCAGGCACCTGGGGTGGAACCACCTGGTCGGCTCCGCCTCCCTGCGACGGGGTGTAGCAGATTAATGGATCCGGTTGGTTTCCAGGAGGCAGTTGGAGATTTTCTCAGTGAACCGGCAGGCTCTGTGATCTCTGGACAGAGATAATAAAAGTGCTGGACATGACTGACCCCCAGCAGTCTCGTTTGGGGCACCAGACCCCTTCAGGTCAAAGTTCAAGCCTGGGCATGGGACATAAACTGCCCCTCCAAGGAGACTGCATTGGGAACTGAAGTGGGGAAGTGCAGCCTTTAAGGCCCTATGATGCCTCTCGGCAGGTTTCAGTACTGTTGTCCATGGACTTTAGAACTGCCGCCATGGTCCTGCTCCTTCCTGAGAGAGCAGGCCCAGTCAGTAGGACTTCAATAGGTGCAGGTGGACTGTTCCATTCTTTCTCCTAGGGTCTTTAACATTTATATGAAACCATCTTATGATTCTTGATAAATGTATTTTATTTTTCTTTATGTACACTGAGAGCAAATGCACCAAAGAAAAATTCCTTGTGTGTCCAATCACGCTTGGCCAATAAATAATTCTGTTCTGTTCTGTTCTGTTCTGTTCTGTTCTGTTCTGTAGTCTTGTAGTATGTAGTCTTTGGCAGGGGTTGGACTAGAAGACCTCCAAGACCCCTTCTATCCCCATGATTCTGATTCTTTGGATGCAGACGCAGAATCTTCTACGCTGCAGCTGTGAGCTCAGCAGAAAATGCAACACAAAACTACTTTCATTGTGTTCTCCCTTGGATCAAATTTTGCTAATACGTATTTGATTTCTGTTGCTGCTGCTTCTGCCACTGTTACCCCACTGTAGAACTGGGATTGAGGGGAGAGAGACGCCAAAGTACAAAAATTAGATTATTATTCTTTCATATATTTTTACACGACTTCCTACACAAAACCATTATGAAACTATAAAATACAAAATTACACATGAAAGGAAAATGAAAGTGGAAGCCGACCACCACCCCACATGCCTAAAGACGGAGGTCTTCAGCAGACACAAGGCCTTTTTGCAACAAGTTGTAAAAGAGTACTTGTCCAGTGCCCCCCACCCCCTGTGAGCAGCCTCAGGCGAGGTGACCCTGGGGACTGACCAGCTCTAGGACAACCACGGTGGTCCATCAGTATCGGGGTCCTCAGGGTATAGAGACTCTGATGGGGGTGGGAGGGACAAAGGCGCCAGCAGAAAAGATCATCCAGGCAGCCAGTAACATCCTACTGACGCACTGATATAATGTCCCCGATAAGGCTTGCTTTAAAATAGTTATTTAAATTAAAAACACCGTTCCCTTTTCAAAGGAGTCTATTCCTTTGTTCAGAAAGTATTATCTGTTTTTGTTGTTGTTGTTTGTCCTCCAGTCAGTCTCTACTCTTGGCATCTGCCTGGCCTGCTCCCTGCAGTTTTCTTGGCAAGTTGTATCTGCATCCCAGGCCTGGGAGACCCTCCCCAGCTGAGGGACTCCCAGCTGGCTTTTTGCCGAGGCAGGACTAGAACTCGGGGTCTCCCGGTTTTTAGTTAACACTAAACAAAGCAATTCTGTTCTAATCTTTAGTTTGCCTTTTGGATCCTTCTGGATCCTTTCCTTTGAATCCTCTTTCTGGAGCATCAGAAAACACACTTGCTCCATTGTCCATTTCCTTTGAGGATGGTTGCTCCCTAACCGCTCTTCCCCCTCCCCCGGCATTTTCTGCCTTCCTGTGGCTCTGGCCTCCCTTGGCTCCATCCCAGAACACCACCCCCTTTCTTGATCGGGGGTGGGGGGGGCGGGAGGGGCAGCTGCCAGCCGTGATGGGACTTGCTTGGCATTCACCTTCTGCTGCTGCAGCTACCTTCAAATTCAGTTGCATCTGCTAGATTTCTGGACCTGTATTGAGTCAGATCTTTTGCTGACAATCTCTAATTCTAGATGCCCGAAAGCCATGGCATTTCAGATCAAATCAAATGAAATCAAATGAAATCAAATCAAAGCTTTATTACAATTTTAGAGCAGCATTTATTTGCATTTGTCTCCACTGAAGTTCATTAATGTTTTGATCTTCCCAATTGTTTCGACCTTGGGCAGCGCTTCCCAGGGCTCAGCTTCCTTTCCCAGTGCTGGTTTGTGTATGATTCCCATGGAGGTCCCAGCTCTGAGCTGAAATGACCCTCTCAGCCAGGTCTGAGGAGCAATTCAGCATCCTCAGGTTCCCCCCACCCAGAACATTTATTTAAACCAAAGGGAAAAGCCCCCGAGCCCCCTGTTTCTGCCTTGCTGCCTGAAGTCCAGCGTTTTCCATGGATCCTGGCTCCGGAAGGAGGAAGAGGAGGGGGACGCAGTTTAAGCCATTGGGCGGTCCAGAGATTTTCTGCTCACAAACGAGTCCTGGAAAAGTGGAGACAAGGATGTTGCTGCCCTTGAGAAATGCCTGGATCTTTTTCCGCTGACAATGCAGCGCGGCTCTTAGGGAGGGTGAGGCCAGTGAGTGAGACTCAGGCTGATGTGGGGTAGGACTCTGCAAAGGCTGAGCTGCACCTTCTGTGCAGAGTTTTCTGGCTGCCCTTCTCAGCTGAAGCCAGGGTGGCAGTTGAGAGCTGCTCTTCAGACATCCCAATTGGGAGATTTCAGAAAGAAGAAACCTCCATGTTCTCCACATTCTTGGCACGGCTGTGGGGGTCCTTCTTGCAAAACTTTGAAGCCGCTTCTGTTTGCAAACAAGGCTGTTCTGGGCAGTGAGGAGGCGAGGGCAGCTGGACTCTCGAGGGAGGGCAGAGTGGGAAGCAGGGCCATATTCTGTGGACTGCCTAGGTGGGCCTCCCTTTCTTTTCTAGCTCCTATTGGTTCACCAAGAGCCCTTGGCCGGCTGCCCAGCAAGGTTCATGGCATGAGTGCCCCAATGCAAGCAGGAGGGGGCCGCCCCATCCCTACTGCTACACAGCAGTGAAGCCAACTAGGGAGGCTGGAGGATGGTGACAAGGGAGCCTTAATGCCATAGGGGCCTAGCAGCATTTGTTGGCTCATTAATCTTTCTTCAACTGACAATCAGGGTGGGCTGATTCCCAGAGAGGAAGTTTAGAGCTTTCAGTCCCAAGGCAGGAAGAGAGACTGTGGTGGAAAGTAGTCTGGATTCCCAGGAGGGAGGGAGGGGTTGCTTAGATAGTTTGTGCGGGAGAAAAAGGATGAAGAAAGCTCCTCCCTAATAGTTCCCAGATATTGTGTTTAATGGGACAAGGAGTCTGCTTCAGTTTGGCAAAATTTCTGTCTGTAGGTGGGGAACATGAAAGGAACTCAGTGTATCTTTGGCTTTTGGAGCCTGGCAGGGACTTTCAAGGAGTTTGTTTGTTTGTTTGTTTGTCAAGCATATATAAGATAACAGGTAAAAGTATAAACTTAATTTGAATACATTAAAAGAGTAAGTAAAAAGGAATATTAGGAAAGGGACGATAGGTGCAGTTATGCACGCCCCTTACAGACCTCTTAGGAATGGGGTGAGGTCAACAGTAGACAGTCTAAGGTTAAAGTTTTGGGGGTTTGGGGAAGAAACCACAGAGTCAGGTAGTGCATTCCAGACATTGACCACTCTGTTACTGAAGTCATATTTTCTGCAATTGAGTTTGGAGCGGTTTACCTTGACTTTGTATCTATTGTTTGCTCGTGTATTGTTGCGGTTGAAGCTGAAGTAGTCATTGACAGGTAGGACATTGTGGCAGATACTTTTATGTACTACGCTTAGGTCAGACCGAAGTCGGCGTAATTCTAAGTTGTCTAAGCCCAAAATTTGAAGTCTGGTGGCATAAGGTATTGTATTGCAGGTAGAGGAATGGAGGACTCTTCTTGTAAAATATCTCTGGACTCTCTCAATTGTATTTATGTCTGATATGCAGTGTGGGTTCCAGACAGATGAGCTGTATCTGAGAATTGGTCTAGCAAATGTTTTGTATGCTTTAGTTAGCAGTGCAATATTACCAGAGAAGAAGCTACACAAGATTAGGTTAACAACCTTTAATGCCTTTTTGGCAATGTTGTTACAGTGGGCTCTGGCACCTTAGATCTTTAGAAATGAGTACTCCAAAGTCCTTGGCAGAGTGAGAGTCGTCTACAAGGTCATGTCCATCTAATTTGTATTTTATGTTTTGATTTTTTTTTTTGTCAATGTGCAAGTCAGAGCATTTGTTGGTTGAGATTTGAAGTTGCCGCTTGTTAGACCAATCTGACACATAGTCAAGGTCTTTTTGAAGGGTAGTTGCATTGAAAAGGTACTGAAAATGCTGAAAAGATACAGGTAGTCCTGGATATACGACCTCACAGGACTGGAATTTTAGTTGTACGTCAGGACAATCACAAGTTGAGGCACCCATGTGACCAGATCTGATTTTTCAACTGTTTTTAGAGCAGTCGTTAAGTAAGATTTGGCAGTTAGGCTGTCTGAAGGATTCAGTTGCTCTTCACAGTTCGTCGATGTGGGGAGACGTTAGCAGATCCTGAGCCGCAAACATATCTTGAATGTGAATGTAACTGAAAAGCTTGTTGTTGCTGGTTGCTCCTAGCAGCAGTTTTGGGTGATTTGAGTGGCCCCCAAGTGCCTCTCCATTTCAGCTCCTCAGAGTTGCTGCTGGGGAGGCAAGGACCATGGAGGAGGGAGGCTCTGGGGCTGAGCTGGGCCAGGCAAGCAGCCTACTTGTCAGGAGGGGAAGCAGGAGGGCAGGTGCAGGGAGAGGGCAGCTACCTGCCCTGGGGGACATCTCTGCCCTGGGGACAAAGCAGGGACAGCTTTGAGCCTCATCCAGTCTCTCAGGAAGGCTCAGATTCTTCCCAAAGAGAAAGGCAGGTAAGAATCCACAAGGCTGGTTCAGTAATTTTCACTTCAGAAATGTCTGTGGAGATTCTCAGTCATCCGGGTCATGGTTGTCCCAAAGGTTGTTTGAGGGATTCAAGAGGGGGAAGGAATGGGGGAGGGCACATCACCTCCCCCTTAGGTTCTACCCAGTGGTTGCCTTTCTCGTCCTTTGGTGACGAGTTCTGCAGAGGTTCTCATGATTCATGAGGTGCTTCTGGCCAATGTTCTTTCTGCCGTGACTGGTGGAAAATCTACTTTGCACAGAAGACCAACACCATCCGGAATGGGAGGAGAGAGAGACTGCATCTGCCTCGGAAGGGGCTCTCTTGCTGGCTCTCTGGACTCATCTCCTGATGCCTGGCCGTGTTGTGTGGGGGGAATGCGTGTTACCTTTGGGAAAGTTGTGTCTGCTGCTGCGGCTGCTGCGTTGTCTGGGTCCATCCCTAGAAGGAGATCCCTCCTTCAGATATCCCTCCTGCTCCAGGCTCCCAGCCAGCCTGCCTGCTTCCGGCTGCTGCCCCGACTGACTCCAGCCCTTGTTTTGCAGAGAGATGCCAAAGGCCAGTTCCTCTTTGACCTGCTGTGCCATCACTTAAACCTCCTGGAGAAGGATTACTTTGGGATCCGCTTTGTTGACCCCGACAAGCAGAGGGTGAGTCCTGGCTTAGTGCTTTTGGTCAGGGGAGCCCCTTCCCTGTGCCCGGCCTCCAAGCCAGCCAAGATGCTGCAGGAGGAGGGGCTTCTGCTTGGTGGGGTTTCAGCTGCTGTTCCTGCATTCTTCCAGGGGGGGAGAAGAGTTGCCCCCCCACCACTTAAAATACTGGCATTACCCCCCCCCCCACCCGCCAAAAAGCCTCCCATTGGTTTCACTACACAACAAAATTGCTTGCAGCATCTTTGCTTGCTTGTTATCTCCCATCTTGGGTTTATACCTGACCGCTCTTTGAGCTCAGAGATATTCAGTCCAGGCCCCAAGAGCCTTGGTGGCGCAGCAGACTAAAGTGCAGTTAACTAGCACCAGCTGCCTGCAATTACTGCGAGTTCAAATCTCACCAGGCTCAAGGTTGACTCAGCCTTCCATCCTTCCAAGGTAGGTAAAATGAGGACCCGGATTGTGGGGGCAATAAGCTGACTTTGTATAAAAAAGAACACCGCTGGGGGGGGGGGAGGGGGGGCAAAAGCCCTACTAAGCAGGTATATACAAAAGTATGAAGGCTATTGCTTAACGCATTGTAAACCGCCCTGAGTCTCTGGAGAAGGGTGGCATATAAATCAAACCAATAAATAAATAAATAAATGTGGCCCTGTATGCCTTGAATGAGATACCCAGAGACTCCAATAGCAATATTGGAGCAGGTTGCCAAGAGGCAAACTCCCTGCCCTGCCCAGTCCATCCCTCCTTTGGTTCCCACAAGGCCAGGGGTTCTGCCTTCATCCTGGGTGGTGGATGCGGAGACATTGAGCTGCCTGAGTGGATAGTCGCAGCTCCTCCAATAACAGCAGTCGAACCTGTAAGAAGAGGGAAGATGGAACAGACATCTGAGAGCTATCATAATTGCCCAAAAGCTATATAGCATAATTACCGTAAGAGGCATATATGTATATATATAGAAATTCTGGTGACTATTAATAGTAAAATTATAAAAATGATTAGGTAAATATAGTCTAGGATATAGATAAAATCATATAACAAAATAATTATAGTTTCTAAATTCTTCTTTGGATGCATTACGCAGAGATCTAGTTCGCTGGGGAAGTCTCTAATGCTGGGAAAATAGAAGAAAAGAGAAGGGGGCCCCAGCAGCTGGGGGTGGGGGGCTGGCTCAGTTACAGCAGCTGTGGGTGCATTGTGGGACAACCTGAAGGACCAGCTGAGGGTTACCGTCACAAGGTCAGTCAACAGGAATGGTCCTTGCCTGATCCGTGGGCTTATGAGATTCTCACTCAGGTAGAAGCTCTGCTGCCCATGAAGACCCTCCACAGTACAGCACTTTCAGTGTAGACGGGATTTGTAGCAGTGCAATTCAAGGCTCTTGGTGGCCCACAATATCGTGATAGGAAACAGTGCAAGGTAGCCTCGGTAGAGAAGAATCGGCATGGAGAAGCCGTTGAAATCAAAGAGCAGCAAGAAAAACTCTTGTCCTCCAGAACTCTCTGAACGAATCCCCATTTTAAAAATTTATGAAAGGAAGCTGTGGTGTCCTCCAGCCGCTCTGGGCCCAGCACTTGCCTGCCCAACGAGACGAGGGGGGAGAAATCCCCAAGGATGCCAATTGCACCACCCAGACTGCTGCGTTCCCTACAGAGGGGAATCTCACCCGGAGGCTGTGAGCCCAGAGCCAGCCTTGCCCTCCTCGGGCACAGCACCTGCTCCAAGGGGACCCAGCAGGGAGCCCGGAGTGCAGTTGTTAGGACACACCCTGCAGCTGCATTACCAGCAAAAGAGCCCAGCCTTGGGACGCTGCAGGCCGGACAGGAAAAACGCCCCCCTGGGATCCCAAGGGCCTGTGCTGAGCTTCTGAGGCAAAATAGGCAGGGGTGGAAGAAACCATCCCAAACGCTGAAAGCCCGTCACTTGCTTGATTGGGTGCCCAGTGGTTTACAGCCACAAATCTTGCTCGCATTACGAAGATCAGGATTGCAGCCTTTTGAAAACAAGTTACCCCAAATATTTCTACAAGATCGCCACCCAGCTCCTGCTCAGGCCCAACCGCTCTGTAGCTAGTGCAATTTTATAACTGGAATCAGGTTTTGTGGGGAGGGGGGAGCAAAAAGACAGTGCAGCCACTCTCTCTTTGCTAGCTTTTGAATCTCTCTCTTTTCTTCGCTTCAGCACTGGCTGGAATTCACAAAGTCTATTGTGAAGCAAATGCGATGTAAGTATTTATCTTCGGGATCTCTTCAATGAGCTGGCATGCCTCTGCCTTGGCAATGTGTGAGGGTCTGGATCTCTGAAGGGGGAGGTGGTGGGATGGACTACAGTGAAGCAGCAGTTTCCAAAGAGGGAGGAAGTACATGCTGGGGAGACAAGACGCATTCCAGAGCTCGATAGGAGGCAGAGGAAGAAAACTAGAATAGCCATTCCCTACAAAGCTCCCAGAGTACCGTATTTTTCGGAGGATAAGACGCCCCTACCTTTTTTGTTTTTTGTTTTTTTTATAAAAAGTTTTATTTTTTATTTTTTAGACAAACACATACAAACATACAATGTATTTTCTTTGAACAGTGTATTTGGCCAGTTCACAAATTTAAACAGTGTTTAGTCATTTCAATTAAATTTACAATTTCTATATTTCCTTTTTGCCATATTTATTCCTCATCTATTTTTTAAAAAAACCAGTATTACCCTTCATCCTCATCTCTAATCTTAATCAAATTCAATTTTTCCCTTCTATTCTATATTATACCCCTTCGCATTGTCATCTATTTTTATATCCATCCTCACATTGGTTAATTATGTAATATTACAGTTGTTAATACAAATTTCACATTTTAATATAAATCAATTAGTTATATAACTATCTTTTTTTGTATATTAATCAATATGAACATGAATATTCCAATTATTTCCATGCAATCCAATTTCTTACAAATCAATTATATTTACCAATAATAATAAACCAAATAATTTCCCCCATATATTCCTCCAAACCACAACTTAATCATTTCTGCTTTCAACACAATATACAATTAATAGTATCTCAATTATTACAATTCCCTAGTTAAATAGAGCTTTCCCCTTATGTTACTCATTTTCACATCTTAAACTCTCCCAATAACCCAAATAGTTTTGCCCATATAATCCTCCAAATCACAACTTAATCATTTCTACTTTCATCACAATATATAATTAAAAATATTTTAATCGTTACAATTTCCCTAATTAAATTTAAAAATGTTCTAGCTGTTATCCAAGCTACAACTTAATCCGTTTTACTTTCACCATCATATACCATTAAAGGTATTTCAATTGTTACAGTTTATACTTATTCATATTTCTAAAAAAAGAAAAAAAGAAAAACTTATCATTGTCTGGATTTCAAAAATACAAAGACAAATATTCCAATTATTATTCATTTCATTTTTACAATCATAATTTCCCATTTATTTCTTACTACTATTTGTATTTCAATTCTAAATATGTAAAACATCTTTCTCTTTCATTTCTTTTTCTCCCTTCCCATTTTTATTTTTGCCTTTTTCTTTCTCTTTTTTTTCTTTCGTATTTTAAAATCTTGAACTCTCCTCTTTTGCCCTAAATTTCCCATTGTTTGCGCCTACCTTTTTTGGTGGGGAAAAAGAAGAAAAATAAATCTCCCTCTGCCTCTGCCTCTGCCTAATTTTGCATGTTGCAGCAAACAGCCTGCTTTACTTTCATTTTCGTTTTCAGCATAACTTGATTAGCACAAGGGGGAAAAAAATCTGCTCCAGCAATTTACCTCTTTGCAGCAAGCAGCAGAGACCTGTGCAAAACAGCTGAGAGCAAATCAGCTGAGAGTCGGGAGGCCAATCCAATCAACTTTTCCTAATTAGGCTGTGCTGAAACTGAAAGGAGCTGTTTTTTCTTGCTGTTTGCTTGCAAGGAGGTAACTGCTGCGAGGCAGAGACCAGAGGGTGGGGGCCAGTGGGCGTCGATGTAAAAGACGCACCTAAATTTTCACCGCCTTTTAGGGGGGGGAAAGGTGCGTCTTATACTCTGAAAAATATGGTATATCCATTAAGGCTAGAGTACTCTAGCTTTAGTCTGGCAAGATTCTGTATATATAGTGGAAGCAAATAAACCCTGGCTGGATTGTGTTACATTGTTCTTGGGCTACACCTGACATCAATCTTGCCAGACTCTTACTTCCCCCAAAAGAGAGGAGAACTCAAGCATGACCACAGATCCACATAACTCCCCTAGCAGCTAGCAGAGGTCTTACTCCAGCGCCAGCAGCAGATGGACACACAGGTCAATACTTCATAAGCCACAATGATGCAGTTGTTGCAGCAGGTCAGGAAAAATGTCCAGTAGCTGTAGTCACACTGACAACAGCAGCACAGCCAGTCCTTGTGCGCTCCCAGGGCAGCTGGCTGAAGGAGTGTGGAGAGGACATGGACCAATTAACCTGCTCACGGAGAGGAGAGACAACTGACCAGGCCAGGGTGAGCTTTTTATTAAGCTTGTTGAAGAGGTTAGCAGCAAAATGGGCCATTCCATTGATGGAAGGCAATGACCTGATACTGGCAAGTATCAGAACTTCCTCAGGAGATTTAGAGATTTAGATTTAGATTTCTTGCGAAGGTTGTTGAGAGTGTGGTGGCACGACAGCTCCCTCAGTACCTGGATGAATCGGCTTATCTGGATCCGTTCCAGTCTGGCTTCAGGCCTGGGTGCAGCATGGAAAAGGCATTGGTCGCATTGGTTGATGATCTCTGGAGGGCTTGGGACAGGGGTTGTTCCTCCGTCCTGGTCCTATTAGACCTCTCAGCGGCTTTTGATACCATCAACCATGGTATCATGCTGCACCAGTTGGAAGGGTTAGGAGTGGGGGGCACCGTTTTGCAGTGGTTCTCATCCTTTCTCTCTGACCGGTCGCAGTCTGTGTTGATAGGAGGGCAGAGATCGACCCCTAGGCCCCTTGTATGTGGGGTACCACAGGGGTCGGTCCTCTCGTCCCTCCTGTTCAACATTTATGTGAAGCCGCTGGGTGAGATCATCCGTGGTTTCAGGATGAAGTACCACCAGTACGCTGATGACACCCAGCTGTACATCTCCACCCCGAACCACCTCAATGATGCCCTTGAAGTGATGTCCCAGTGCCTGGAGGGTGTACGGATCTGGATGAGGAGGAACAGACTCAGTCTAAACCCATCCAAGACCGAGTGGCTGTGGTTTCCGTCATCCCATTATAGTCAGTTGATACCATCACTGACTATTGGAGGCGAGTCATTGGCCCCCACGGAGAGGGCTCGCAACTTAGGTGTCCTCCTGGACTCACAGCTGTCTTTAGAAGAACACCTGACAGCTGTGGCCAGGAGAGCTTTTTATCAGGTTCGCCTGATACGCCAGTTACGTCCCTCTCTGGATCGGGACTCGTTAAATACAGTCACTCATGCCTCGTCACTTCCTGCCTAGACTACTGCAATGGTCTCTACATGGGGCTCCCCTTAAAGAGTACCCGGAGGCTCCAGCTGGTCCAGAACGCAGCCACGTGGGTCGTTATGGGAGCAACATGGCACTCCCATGTGACTCCCCTCCTGCGCGAGCTGCACTGGCTCCCTGTGGTCTTCTGGTCAAGGTTTCGGTTACCATCTTTAGAGCGCTCCATGGCTTAGGACCAGGATACCTACGAGACCGCCTTCTGCCACCAATAACCTCCCACCAACCAGTACGCTCCCATAAAGAGGGACTTCTCGGGGTGCCGTCGGTCAAACAATGTCGACTGGCGGCCCCCAGGCGGAGAGCCTTCTCTGCGGGGGCACCCGCCATCTGGAACGAGCTGCCCTCGGAGATACGGACAATCCCGGATCTTCACACTTTCCGCCGTGCCCTCAAAACATTTCTATTCCAGCAGGCCGGCCTGGCCTAACCTCTTTTAAAACTGCTTCTAAATTTTTAATTTTGAATCTGCCCTATAAATTTTGAGGTGTTTAATTTAATTCTATTTCTTGACCAAATTATTTAATTGTATTTTAATTCTTTTTTTTAATAACTGTATCATATGTATTTACCGTTTAACTGTTTACTGCCCTGAGTCTTTCGAGAGTAGGGCAGTATATAAATTTAATAAATAAATAAATAAATAGAGGCCATTTCGGTGATCTCATTTAGAGGGTCACAGCCAGTGGCAAGATTTGGAAACTTCACTGTAGTGCATCACACAACGGGAGATGTGATGCCTTCTTGCTTCTACTCTGCCAGTGGGGGTCTGTGCTGGTTATGGGGGATCTCCCATTCACACATCTGGAATCTAAGCTTCCATGGTGCCCACGGAACCTCTGTGAACGTGGTGCGTTAGTGGTCTTGTGCTTAACTAGAGGAATCTGGTTCCTCTCATTGTTCTTGACTTGATGGGATCCACTGAGCTGAGAAAAGTGCTGATTTTTCCAAATGGATCCTAGCTGGATTTTTAGCTGAGCTACAAATAAGACCTGTGTCTGTTCCTAGACGTGACTTCCTTCCTCTTGTCACATGATATTCTCCAGTTTCTGATGAGCAGTTTTCAATTTTTCCTTTCCTTCATCCTCTGTTCTGGATGAAGTCAGATTGGAGATGCACCAGGCGGGTGAAGGCTCCCCTGGGGCTGATGGGTTCCTGTAGACTCCCCAGCCCATCTGAGATCTTTTTTCTTCTGCAGCTCAGCCCCCATTCACCATGTGTTTCCGAGTGAAGTTCTACCCCACCGACCCAGCTGCTCTGAAAGAGGAGATCACCAGGTAAGACAGGGAGGGGCCTTGTCCCACTTTGGGCTGGCCATAGGAAAAGCTGATGGGGGGGGTGGAGCCTGAGACCACTGGAGGCGCTTGGCTTTGCCTGTTGCTCTGATACCTCCAATGGGGAATAAGGGAAAGGAGGAAGAGATGACAGCAAGGACACCTAAAAGGAAAAGAAACTGGATGTTACTTTCCAGGAAGGCTGCCTTTAGGAACGTGCTTTGCCAGCAACACCTTCCAGGGAGGGTCGGGTTCTGCTGCTGAGCTTCCTGCTGGAAACGATGGGGGTTGGCTTGTTTATAGAGGAGAAAGGAACTTTCCATTAGAACTTTGGAACTGGTTAGGTGGTCAATCTCCCCTTTCTACTAGAGACTGCGATGGTTTCAGGTTGGGCTGTCTTCTCAAGGGCGGCTGAGATGGCGTCAAAAGCAGAAGTAGTGGATCTTCCATTTTTACAGCTGTCATCTAGCTGTACTTAGTCCATCCCGTGGGGGCATCCCTAGATGACATGCCCATTCCAGGCTTTTCCCTGCTCCTTATCTCCCCCTTGGATCATGACTTATGTGCTCTTCTGCTGTCTTCAACCCAACTGTCCCAGCCCAGCGGTTGCAACAGTGTTAAGAAGAACAACATTTAGCTGTACGGATGAAAGGGCTGGCTGAGGCATCGGGTTCAGAGGCGTGGAAAAGCTCTCCTCCGGACTGGCTCCCTGGCAGGGATCAGGGGGGTCAGAAACAGCCTTCCTTGCCCAGGCATTTTGGAACAGAGCCCTCTTCGGATCCATCTGGGAGGGAGAAGCTTGGTGAGGACTGGCCACCGGAAGAGGCCCAGAAAGGATTTAGGAAGGCCCCGAGTGGCTTCTGCAGAAGGTGCAGAAAGGAAGGCACTCATCCTTCTCGCTCTGGTTCCCCTGACAGGTATCTCGTCTTCTTGCAGATCAAACGAGATCTGTATCACGGGCGCCTCCTGTGCAAGACCTCGGACGCTGCTCTGCTGGCCGCCTACATCCTCCAAGGTAAGGAGGGCTTCAGAAGGAGACCTTTGGGAGGGAGGCAGGGGGGCACCAAGGCTTCCTTGCAAGCTACCCCCCAGCAGCACAGCTATGCTGGGCTGCCTTTAAGCCCTTTTGCCCCTAGGTTGGGGGGAAGGAGCTCTTCAGTGGGCTTTTACTTGCACCTCGACCCATTTTTTTCCATCGCTCCACTCATTCTCTTCCCAGAGAAAATAGTTTAAGGAGGAGAAGGGGGCATGTTTGCCTTTTTCTGGCAATCCCTCTGGAGCTGAAAGGGATCCTGCAAATAAACATCAGGCATTGCAGCCGATCAGCTTCCTGGTGAATGTATTATTAAGAGGATATTTCTAAAACAACAGCCCCAAATGGACCCACCAAGGATCCCCTTGGCTTACATTTGCAAAGTCAATAATTATTGGTGATTTCTGTTCTTTCTTTCAGCCGAAATTGGTGACTATGACCCTGGAAAACACCCAGAGGGATACAGTTCCAAGTTCCAGTTTTTCCCCAAACACTCTGAAAAATTGGAGAGGAAAATTGCTGAGATCCATAAAATTGAGCTCAGGTGACTCTCTTGGTAGCTGCTCTGCGTCTTCATTGGTCTCCTAGAGTGTACAAAAGTGCTTCCTGAAGTCCCCTGTAGCAAGTCTTGGCTGAGTCGGGAGTGAAGATCCAGCTCAGCACTGGTAGGGGTGGGTGGGGGGATGGGAGGATTCGGATGACCTTAGAACAAGAGCTGTCATGAAAGGCTGGGGAAAGGTGTGCCTGGAGCTGCTCAGGAGAGATTTTTTTGACCTTGGCTTTTGCCCGTTTCATGGTGGCCTTGCTCATTTGCCAGAGCAGAAGAGATGAGACCTTGATTGCCCAGTACTTGACCACAAGGGTGAAGCTGCCCTACAGATGGATCAACTCTGCTTTGTGGTCAGCTAATGGGACTGGCCTTCCCAGCAAGAGGGATGGTTGGTTTTAAAGCTGCACCCAAGAGACGTGGTCACCCTGTTTCCTTCTGGCTCCTCAGAGGACTGGAAGGCAGCCTGGGAGACACCTTTCAAAACGAAACATGATTTAGTAGCCCCAACTATTTTTCCTGGCTTTAGGGCATCCCTAGATGTATGGAGAATTAGTGCAGGGAAAGCGCCTCAGAGGGAGGCCACAGCTGCGATATAAGGATATCTGCAAGAGGGACCTAAAGGCCCTGGGAATGGACATTAACAACTGGGAAACCTTGACCTCCGATCATTCAGCTTGGAGGCTAAAGACGCAGCATGGCCTTCTCCAATTCGAAGAGACACTTGCTCAGCAGGCTGAGGCAAAGAGGCAGTCCCGGAACCAGCGAAATCTGGGGGTTGGGCAGGGGACAGAATGGATCTGCCCTCAGCGTGGAAGGGATGGCCACTCTTGAATTGGCCTTTTTAGTCACACTAGATGCTGTTTTAGGACCTCTTTCCAGAGCACAATAGCATAGTCTCTTGAGACTGAAGGATGCCAATGGCCAATGACAATGAGGGCATTCCTAGAACAAAGAGCAGCTAAAAACCAAGGCTTACTTTAGCTCTGTAACTCTTCTGGGGTCAAGCCAGAAGATGGTCTAACTAATAAAAGGCAGGGCCGCTATGAATCACTTCCGGGCACCGCTTGATCCAGGGAAGGAGAACACAGAACAAGGCAAGATTGGTGAATGGGTGGAAGCATCTGTGGGGTGGGGAAAAGCCAGCTAAGGAGAACACCTGGCTTGTGTGCAGGTGAAACGGCCCCTTTGAAATACAAATGGCCTGGTCCAGCAGGTGCAAATTCAGCCAGATTGCAATTTAATACCATATAATTCCAATATTACATTGCAGTTTTCATTACATTGCACTGAAAATTTAAGAATTAGTTTGCAACAATTCAGCCAAGCTGGGCCTGAAGATCTCTTAAGTTTTATCCCATTTGGCAGGTGACATTCTGCCTTCCAAGTCCCTCCCTGCTGGGGAAAATCACTCCCCCAGTTTGCTCAGGCAGATGCGAGAAGATTGGGACGTCTTCCTCCTCCTCCTCCTCCTCCTCCCCGTCTTCCTTCTCTCCGCTGTGTTGTTATCTGTTGTGTTATATTACTGTGCAAGAAGGTTGCATTTCACATGATTCAAGAAGCATCTTAAGAAATCACATATTTAAGCACTTCTAGCTATTTACTGTATTAGCATTTTGTCAGAATATTTAAGGTCGCCTTTCACCCTAACAGCTCTCTGGCTCGGCTAGGAAAGCAGGACCAATTAATAATGTAAAATGAAAACCATCAATAACACCAAATTAGGCGCACAGAGTTGGCATCAGCATAAAACAAGCTGCCTTGTTGTGCCCCCACAGAGCTGCTGAAGTGCCACTGGGCCGTTTCCCTGGGCCCCAGATGGCGGAGCCCCTGTCTGCTGGTGCCTCGCCCCATGCACACCCTTGAGTAGCTACGGCTTTCAAAGGCAGCCAGGCTGTGGTGGCTCTGCCTCAGGCCTGCAGCCAGGCTGCCCCGCTGCCCTCCTCAGGCAGGGCGTAGAGCTTCTGATGCCCTTCCCCCTCTTCTCTTCCAGTGGGCAGACCCCCGCGACAGCAGAGCTGAACTTCCTCAGGAAAGCGCAGACCTTGGAGACGTATGGAGTGGACCCACATCCCTGCAAGGTACACGGTGGGGCCCCCATCCTCTCCCTGACTGCAGCCACCTTCCTTCTTCTGCACTGAGGGCCTGGGCAATTACGGGCAGCGATTAATGGGGCAGTGGCTGCCCTTGCCAGCCGTGGCATCGGCCACGAAGTCCTCCTCCTGGGAGAGGCCGAATCCCCCCTGAAAAGGTTATTAAATAGCCGTGGAAGACAGGCAGCCCCTGACCCACTGCCCAAGTCCTCCTCTCCACACCGCCCCTCCCCCCAGCACACCTTCACCCTTTCCTGCTGCCCCACTGATTTTGTAGGGCTCCCCTGTTGAGCCAGATTTAAATTGCTAATTGACAGCAATTTGCTTGGGTCTGGAAGCAACGCTGCCACCTCCCCCTTTGTCAGAAGTGAGTAGAGAGAAATGGACACAGCTGCATTTAAATGCTAACAGCAAATCAAAACATTTGAAAGAAAATTCTGCAGCAAAAGCAGTTTAAGAAGGATCTGCAGCAGAAAGATATTTGTCAGATCAGCTGGATTGACTCTTGCGGGGTCTTTAATATTTAAGTCAATGTCAAGAAGGACAACCAGCACCTTGGTGATGTGAAGCTTCCTTGCGTGCCACTCAGCAACTGCCGATTCAGAGAGCTACCTATGTCACATGCCCAGAGCGTGGCCCATATAAAGGCCATCTCTCCCAATGGGATTCCTGCCTGCTGGACCGTTGCTTTGCATGGCAAGTGGCAGTTCCCTTGCCATGGAATAAGGCAGCCCACACTTAGAAATAAAATAGGAGTTTAAGAACTCTGTGATGAGAAAGGGATGTGGGTGGGGTGGGTGGCAAAATCCTTCCTTCCCAAAATGGAGGGCAGGGATGAGGGGCAGACACTTCTACTAGAGTGAGGCCTCATTCTGGGCCTTAATTGTTGTCGTCTTTGGCATTGTCTTCATTCGTTCCAATTTTCAAACCACTTACTTAAACATATAATTAATGCAACACAACCGTAATTTAAGGCTGGTGAGCACTGATTACTTGAAACTCAGACTTGGGCAGGATCCAACTGTGAAAATGCTGGGCAGCTCTTCCTTCCTTCCTTCTTTCCTTCCTTCCTTCCTTCCTTCCTTCCTTCCTTCCTTCCTTCCTTCCTTCCTTCCTTCCTTTCTCTTTCTCTCTCTCTCTCTCTCTCTCCCCCTCTGCTTTGCCTTCCATCCAGCAGCTGGCAGGGGACAACCGCTCAACCCACCTATAGCAGAGACCTCAGCAGTTACCAAGGACAAGTCCTCAGGCTGCTGCCTTGTGGTTTGTGTTCCAAATCGACGATGAAGTTTATTTATTTACTTATTTATTAAATCTATTTGCCGCTCAGTTTGCCACAATGCGAGCTTGCAAGGTCAAAAGCAATAAAGCTATTCACATGCACACAGCACACAGACACACCCAGCAACAATAAAATTATAAATTCTGGTAAAAAGTTGGGGAGGGAGGAGGGGTGTGTAGGGAGTGAGGGTGGGATCTGCCGTTAGTCCACCAACCACCTCCAGCGTGGTACTCCTCAGGGCCCCCCAAACCAACTGGCAGAGCCAGGTTCTTGAGCCTTTATGGAAGGTCAGGAGGGTGGGAGCAGATCTGACCCCGAGGGGTATGTGTGTGGGGGGGGGCAAATGCTCCTCGGCAGGAAAGGCTCTGGTGGGCCCCGTAGTGTGCCTCCTTTGCCATCGCGGGTGGGGCTGGCCCGTCCCATTGGGATGAGATGGCTCCTCAGGGAACTGGACCCATCCCCTCCAGGGCCTTAAAGGTCATGACCAACACTTTGAACTGCACCCGGAAGCAAACTGGCAGCCAGTGCAGCTCACGGAACAGCTCACGTGGGCCTTTCTAGGGGCCCCAAAGGCTGCCCACACCGCCACACTCCTTGCCAGCTGTAGCTTCCGGATGCTTTTCAAGGGTTGATGGCTACATTCCTGTCCATTTATTTGGCAGCAGAAGAAAACTGGCTTGCTGCTGCCTTTTTTCAATTTCTTATTGCCTGAGATCTCTGAGTGGTCTCCTGCCCAGCCCAGCACAGTCAGACAAAGTTTTGTCCTCCATTTTGTTTTCAGAGCCTCCCCAGTGTGGGGACTCTTGGTTGAAGCCAGGCTTCCCTGCAGCAGGCGGTGCCACCCCAGATGCCACCTCTGGATGGGCTTTGTGCCCAATGAACCTTCCCCAATCCTTTCTTTGGCTTTCAGGGCCCACTTCAGGCAGCGGCATCTCCTTCTGAATACTGAATAAAGTGGGACTCTGGAAAAGCATCAAAACATAAAATAGTATATAAAAATTAAAATGATAGAGCTGCAATTTTATAAAATCTAAAAGTTTAAAGACGTTCAAGGAGGCAAGAATAATTAGTTGGCAAAGGTAAAGGAACTGCCTGCTCCTTTGTAGTGATGGATGGTCTCGCCCAGCGGTTTCATATAGGTGCTTCAAGGAGCGGAGAAAGCACCGAGCCCTGTGGCACCCCACACAAAGCAGGGGCTGTGAGCTGAACCTCCTGGGACCGGCCTTGGAGGAAGGAGGTGAACCATCACAAAACTGGGCCTCCCAACTCCTTAAGGTGACCCAAAAGGATACCATGGTTGATAGCACGGAGAGCTTCCAGGAGGTCAAGAAGAGCAAGGATGGATGCACCACCTCCTTCCCACTCCTGCTGGAGACCATCCATAGAGTGGACCAATGCAGTTTCGGTCCCATATCTGGCCCTGAAACCTGATGGAAAAGGATCCCAACCTTCCATTTCCTCCAGGATCTTCTGTAGTTGCAATGCCACCAACTTCTCAACCGCCTTCCTTAAAAAGGGGAGGTAGAGACTGGACAGAAATTGTCCAGAGTGGTCGGCTCCAGCAATGGCTTCTTGAGTGGTAGTCACACCAGTGCCTCTCCAAAAGGAGCTGGGATCACCCTCTCCAACAAGGACGAGTTCACCACCGCTTGGACCCACCCATACGATGCCTCCTGGGCGGCCTTAACCAGCCAAGAGGGGCACAGAGTTAACACGCGGGTGGTGGCATTTGCATTCTGCAGGGTCCTGTCCACTTCCTCAACAGAACCAAACCATTCCCAGATAGCTGGGTAAGTCTGCTCCCAGGGCATCTCCACAGGACTTGCACCACACTGGGAATGAATCTGAGCAATTTCATCCTCCAGGTGCCTGGAAAATTTCTCCGCATGGCCCTGTAGATGGATCTCTGGGTCAGCCTTTCCAAGGAGGGTCCGAGTGACCCTAAGCAGGGCTTCCAAGTGGCTTTCCGTGGATGCCACCCCTGCTCCCACGAGATGAACATTAGTAGGGGCTTTAACTCGTGTTCAGTCGAGTTCTTCTTCATTTTCTTCCAGTGGAAAGAAAATGGGCGTCTTTGCAACTCCTCCAAGAACCTTGTGGAGAAACGGGGCTGATGGGCCAGGAGAGAAGCGGGATCCTATTGAGGGCCCAGCAGATTCCCTGTTCCAGGCAGCTGCCAGGGTCTCTGCGGGACCAAGTGGCAGATCGGCAGGATTTCCCCCAGCTCTCTTGGGAACCCCATTGGGTCCATTAGCCCCGGGGGGGGGAGGCCAATCAAATGGCCCCAGCCTCCCTGCAGAGGGGGTATAGCTCAGTCTATATTATTAGAATTTGTTTTAATTTGGGTATCTTATAAAATATAGATTCTATGCGTAAATGAACCCAAACATCAGATGTGCTATCAGGCCATCGGTTGGATCCTAGTCTAAGAATGGTTTCCAGTTCAAGTTGAAATTTACTTTTAAGGTACAAAGTTATTTTGGACACTTTCTCAGGTCCCAGTAGGAGCAACCTTGAGAAACGGAAGGAAGGGCAGCAGCCAAGGCGATGCTCAGAGAAAAGAAATTTGGGTCCAAGGCAGAAAGGGAATTTGAGAAAGCGCCTCAAAAGTTAAGTGGGGGTGGGGACATATGCGGTCTTGGAGGATTCGGTTACTGTAACCTTACAGAAAAGTAACGTTTGCATGTGTGACTTTGGTCTCCCTGTCTGCTCTACCTTGAAGGGCTGACAGTCCCTTTTTCTGGGCCCACATGTGGCTCCATGCCTGCAGCCACCCATGCTGGCCCTACCCAGAAATAAAGCAGTGCAGGTGGCTTGAAGAAGAGGCTCTGATGCCTCCAGGCAGGGCATGCAAGAGGCCCCTTCGTATCAACGGCCGAATGCTGGATGGGCTTCCGGAAGCTCCGGGCAGCTGCCTCCCCAAGTGGGAGGGGAGCGATGTCCAGGGTTCGAGAGCTGCGGAGCCTCGCTATTCAACACAGGCATCGAGGTCAGAGTCCTGGTGGCCAAAGAGGCTGCACTCTGGCCAGCTCCACCACGTGCTGAGTTTGCCTTCAACCATGGCATCGCTCGGTGAGCAGCTCCTGGTCTGTTGCAGGACGTGTCCGGAAATGCTGCTTTTCTGGCCTTCACCCCATTTGGATTTGTGGTCCTGCAGGGGAACAAGCGAGTTCACTTCATCAAATGGTGAGTTCTGCGCCTAAAACCAGTTCCTATAATTACGCAGGAGGAACGGACATCATCAGCTCCCCCTCCAGCCATTCCCCATGTCTGTCTGGGGCCTCTGCCACAATGGCAGCCTCCCCCCCGCCCCCCCCCCCCCAAGACCACACCTGTATTGGAAAGCAAGGAACTTTGGTGCCTGATCTTGCCTGACCCCCCTTCCCTCCTCGGCTTGGTCTCACCCTCCGGGGCAGACTGCATTATTTCCTTGCCTTTTTATTTGTTTGAAGAAGTAGTTTACAAAATTAAACAGTACAGAAAAGTTATATATCTATCTATCTATCTATCTATCTATCTATCTATCTATCTATCTAT
>WNWU01000044.1:10092213-10153677 GCA_012654045.1 Ptyas mucosa
CTATCTATCTATCTATCTATCTATCTATCTATCTATCTATCTATCTAGATAGATGGAAAAGATATAAAAAGATAGGAAAGAAAGAAACAGAAAAAGTGAACACTATAGATTTAAAAAGGAAGGAAGGAAGGAAAAGAAAGAAAAAGTAAAAGAGAGAAAGAAAGATTTAAAGAATTGACTTTTGATTGTCTTTGCAGCAGTTGTAGAGAGAGATGGTCTTGTCTGGATGCCCGTCCCTTCTTCCCATATAAAGCCCGTCTTAATCACCAGTTCATTTTCATACATTTTCAGTGAAAAGTCTATGAAGGGTTTCCAGGCTTTGGTAAAGGTAGCTGTGACTCCTTCTCTAACCAAAGAAGTCAATTTAGCCATTTCCGCATTTCTCCATCTTTACGATCCTTTCTTCCTTTTATTCTGCCTTTTCCCCATCTTGGTGCACATAATAGCCTTATTGCAGTTAATCTTCCCCGAGTCTTTTCTAATTGGCTGTCTATCAGTCCCAATGAGGAAAATTTGGGTTTCCACTAAATATTAATTTTTAAAATTGTCTGCATTTTGTATTTGCATCCAGTATTTATTTATTTTTTTGCTTTTACACAAGTTCACATGGTAAACATGTCCTTTCATACTCTTCACATTTTCAACAGTAGTTAGAGATACCTTTATACATCACGGATAATCTCTCTTTGTTAACATATGTCTATTGATGTCTGATTTGTCTGAAAGTATGGTTGAGTCTGTCTATATGATGTGAGATGAAGGAGTTTTCTGACTGCTAGTTGGTGTTGATGAAAACTCCTTCGTGTCACAACCCAGGGACAGATTCAACTATAGTTGCAACTGGGAAACTGTAATCATCCTAGCTCACAGCTCAATCCAGGTTAAATCCAAAACTGGCATTCAGAGAAATCAGCTCTCAATAGGCCCAGAGAAATAAACCGTATTTATGCACCATTGAAAAGCATCAATAAAAAAGCTGAGATCATCCGTTACCTCGGCACCACCAATTCCCCATCTCCCTTTACTTCCTTGGTATGGATTATTCACTTTCGTATTCCTTTAACACTTCTGGTTTTTGCTGTGCTGTCTCCGTTCTTTCCACATTCAATTTAGGCAACTGTCCCTGTCATAGAGACCCTTACTTACATACACAGCCATTTCCACTTTTCTTGCAGCAACCACATGCTGCCCACCCTTTTGCAATAGGCATTTCCTATCTTAAAATTTCTTATTTTCCCATCATCAGTATATACTGAAGCATTTCTGCCATGTATATAACTTTCCAAATCTCCACTCTGAAACTGCCTTGGGCTTTAATATGCTCATTTTCAGATCCACAATCCTTATCTCACTACACAGCCCAAAGTCTTCTGGGAATAATTCAGGTTCTCACCAGCAAAACAGCCTCATCTGCATAGGAAAGTCCACGAACGTTTCACATTTCCAACCCACATCCTGTAATCTCCTCCCAACTATTCCTTATACAGGCGTCCAGAGACACTTTCAAGAACTAATAGGCCGTGATGACTCTTTATAGGTCTTGCTCATCGAGGCCTTTTTCTCAGAATCCAGTCGGCCCCTCCACTTAACAAACGAAGCCCCCCTGCAGTTTCTGCATTCGCCCTTACTGGCTTTCCTTCTGTAAAGGGCACAACTGGACAGTCACAAATGTGTTGCACATTAAACAAGTTGCACATAAGTAAACTTCATCAACACGTTAAGGTTCTTCTAGTTATGTCATCTGCACTTATCCACTTTCTACTATTTCCTGCTTCTTGTTCATAATGTTTCTTGAATACTGGTACAGGTAGTCCTCAGTTATGACCACAATTGAGCCCACCCTTTATGTTGCTAAGTGAGAAATTTGTTAAGTGAGTTTTGCCCCATTTTATGACTTTTTTTGCCACATGCCTATGTTAAGTGATCACCGCAGTTGTTAAATTAGCAACACAATTGTTCACTGAACCTGGCTTCCCCATTGACTTTGCTTGTCAGGTGGTCAAAAGGGGATCACATGATCCCGGGAGGGATTCTGCAAACTGTCATAAATATGAGTCAATTATCAAGCATCCAAATGTAAGTAATCTGACTGTGGGGATGCTGCAATGGTCATAAGTGTGAAAAATGGTCATAAATCACTTTTCCCGTGCTGTTGTAACTTTGAACCGTCACTAAGCGAACTGTTGTAAGTCGAGGATTACCTGTATTATCATTACAGCATTAACATTACAGTGACATGTTCTGTATATCACTAACATCCCCATACAAACCTCTTAAACTACTCCTTCCAGAATTCCATCAACTCAGTTGCACACTAAATCATGTTAGCATATTTATTTATTCATTCATTCATTCATTCATTTATTTGTCATATTTCTATGCCGCCCACTCTCCGAGGACTCTGGGCGGCTTACACCAAAGACAGTATACTAAATAGCATCTTGCACCCAACAATCTGGGTCCTCATTTTACCCACCTCGGAAGGATGGAAGGCTGAGTCAACCTGGAGCCGGTGAGATTTGATCCGCTGATCTGCTGAACTAGCAGTCAGCTGAAGTAGCTGCATACTACACTCTAAGCACTGTGCCTCAGGCAGTGTCGGTTCTGGAAAGTGAGAAATTCTGGAGAATTCTTTGTGCAGGTGCAAACCCAGACTGAGAGATTGTGACGCCCAACCAAGTCACTCCCTGGGTGCATAGACAAGAGTCAGCCAGAGCTGACTAGAACCCTAGCAGGCAGTAAAGAGTTTGAAATCTCTGGCCTTGCGCTGTAATGTCTTTTTACCCAGAGAAAAATTCCCACAGCCGCAAAAAAGGAGGCATAATTTCCCAGGTGCAGGAAGAATAGACAGGAAAAGCTGCCTCCTTCAGGGTGTGCAGAGTCTGCTCTGGGAAATAGCTGGCATTTCTGCTCTTGAACAGGAGGCCAGCAAGACCCGAAATGGCTGGCAGGCTAAGAAGGGGCCACTGGACTGCCCATTGCTGCCACCAGCAGGCATCACTGTGCCAAGAGAGATCCAAGGTCGGGCACAGACCTTGAAAGAACTGACTTTCCGAAAGAAGGAATCAAAAGTTTTCAACCCAAATCTGAACTAGGCTTCCTCCATTAGAGAGAGGGAAACGGATCTGAGCCGCTGGGGGAAGGGCTGTCCTGGATCTCTGCTGCTGAGAACAGACAGAGGCCCTTGGCGGGGGGAGGGGGGGCTTGTGCTGCTGGGGTAGGCCCTCCCTTTGGCAGGACCTAGCTAAGGGCCACCTCTTCCCCTGGGAACAATCTGGTGGTGAACTGGTCCATGTGATGCGTAGTTAGTGTCATTTCTCTTGCTTTGTCTTGTAGCCCGTTGTTGATATGCCCCAGTATCCTGTTTGCCCTTTTTACTGCAGCTCCATCCTGAGCTTCACGGATTTTTCTACAATATCCCCTAAACCCCTTTCCTGGTCAGTACACTGCATGACTGTTCCATGTAATCTGTGCCCTCAATATTCAGTTTGTGCCTCCAAATATTCCCTTTTGTCCATTTGTCTGCATTGTCCATGTTCTCGGCACAGCCACCTAAAAAGCCCCTTACCTGGACTGGTCACCGGGTAGTTCTTCCTCCGGCCACATCAGCCAAGCGTGGCTCTCTCCATTCAACCTGCTCCTTCAAATCTGCCAGGCTGCCAGGTGCTGCTGCCCGCCGCTGTTTTCAGACGGGGGCCCCTGCCCCGAGCCATAAATGTTCAGCTTAGATCTGCAACTGCTCTCCTTTTCCAAAAGAAGTTTTGTTTAACTTAGTGTTTTATGCAGCTTGATTTAAAAATCTCTGCATTTTGCCAGAGCCTGTTCTACACTGTGTGTGGGCCTGACCTTGTCATGCCATGCAGGAGGGTTTGAGACTTCTCTTTCATGGAAGTGCTTCTCTCTCACTTGCAGGAACGAAGTGGCCAAAATGAAATTTGAAGGCAAGACGTTCTATTTATACGTAAGTCAGAAAGAGGTGAGTGCCTTCCAAAGGGATCTGCTTAATGAGACCAAACAAATCCAGGGGTATCTCTGCCTGCAGATCACCCACGAGATCTCAAGAAGTTGTCTGGATCCAGGTTAAACTCTGTGTTACCTTATTAAAACAACCGTCAGGCCGAGAAACTGGGATGCTTCCAAATGGACTAGCAGAGCTTCCTTGGTTCTAGGCTCCATTGAACCCCAGAGGAATCCAGCCCAGACTTGATCAATGACCAATGTGGGTCAAAAGGGATGGAGGCAGTGTGGATGGATCCACCCACTTGGGTTTGTTGAATGCTGAGCATCCTCTCTGGCTGGAGAAAAAGCTCTCAGACTTGCAGACCCCCCCCTTGAACAAATACCGGGACCCTCCTAATTGTTGGCCCCTCAGAGCAGCCTTCTCATCCTTGCAAGGAGAGTCACAGTCCAGGCACAGAGCTCATGGGACTTGAAGTACGTGGAGGGGGTTCTGTCCCCCCAACTCCATGGGTGGGGGGAGGCTGAGGCTGAATCCGGACTGGAAAATCTTTCATCTTTGGGATTTGAAGGGCTGCACTTATTGCCAGACTTATCCTCTCCTCCACCACATTCCAAGATCAACCCCCCCCCCCCAGACACTCTGCACCTCTCACTTCATTTTCCCAAAGGTGGGGGGGGGCAGAGGAATCAGGAGTTCAGGGCAGTGCTAGGTGGAGAGATAAACAAACATTGGGCTGTAGAACAGGCTGCCCAGTTCAGTTACTCAAATGATGCCTGCTTTTCCAGACTCTGGTTGGGAGCTCTTGGTGTCCAGTAGAGCGAAGGTGTCTGCTTTGTCAAAAAGCCAAGATGGTGGCCACCTGCCCTGTTTAATATGCATTGCAACACATAAAAAAAAACCAGGGTGGGACTTTGATGGCAAAGAATAGGGAAGATGAAGATGAAGGATGCTATGCAGGATACCCTAATCCGAGTCCTAAGGAAAAGGGACTGAAACAATTGTTAAGTCTAGAATGCCCAGATAACGTTTGGAAATGGTTCAGACTCCTCCCCAATTCACAGGACCAGAACAACGAGGAGGAGGGACCTTACAACCAGAGTGGCAAAATTCTGTTCTGAGAGCCCACCTTAATAAAAGCAGTTTTAGACATACTGGGAGTAGAGTTGGTTTCCTGTTCCAACCTACTACAGAGCTGGATCTAAATCATCCATGTTTTTGTTAGTTTAGTTATATTTTGCATGCTTTCTTTCAACCACCTGTAAATTAACCATAAGGATTTTTCTGGGATTTTGACAGGAAAAGAAAATTGTTCTGACTTATTTTGCTCCGACTCCTGAAGCCTGCAAGCATCTCTGGAAATGTGGGATTGAAAATCAAGCCTTTTATAAGTGAGTAGAAGATCTATTTTCCAGGATGGCTTTCTATCCTTGGGAAGCAGCCGTTGCCAATGCAGAGCCTGCCCACTCAGCCCAAAGTCCTGCAGAAACCTGGTCCAGGGTTGGTTTCTCTGCTGCAGCCACATCTTGCCCTGTAAATGGGTATCTAATCGGGTTGGTGATCCCTCTGGCTTCTGCCTGGGAATTCTTCCTGTCTCCCAGATGAAGCTCAGACGCCTGAGGAGCTGAAGCCTCTGTGAGAAAGAATTTCTCATGAAGAGCATCTGCTGTCCATAAGCGTCTTCTGTCCATGTCCCAAGTCATCTTGTCTTTTGTATCACATGAATTTCCTTTGGCTCTGTGCTGTCGGGACCTGTTTGGAAATCTTGCGTTCATGCAGCCTCCTTTTCCTTATGCTGAGGGAAAGCAGGGGCTGCATTGTTTAGACAGATTCTCTGGGCTTTTTAAGGAGCGGCTGAAAAGTGGCCACAATAATTGCTTGGGATTGATGCATGTCCTGGAAGAGGTGATATCAGTGGTGAAATCAATTTTTTTTTACTACTGGTTCTGTGGGCGTGGCTTGGTGGGCATGATGTGGCTTGGTGGGTGTGGCAGGGGAAGGATACTGCAAAATTCCCATTCCCTCCCCACCCCTGGGGGAAGGATATTGCAAAATCTCCATTCCCACCCCACTCCAGGGCCAGCCAGAGGTGGTATTTACCGGTTCTCCGAACTGCTCAAAATTTCCGCTACCAGTTCTCCAGAACCTGTCAGAACCTACTGGATTTCACCCCTGGGTGATAGTTATTTCTGCTTTAGTTTTAACAGCCAATGCCACATACCAAAGTACATCTTTTAATTTTTCTAAATCAATTTGTACAGACCCACACCAAATATTGTACATGTGTACCAACCAAATCCTGAGTTTTGCATGCTTGGCAAAATAACTCATTAACATTGCATTTAATGTGCAGCTTTTCCAGATATTGCTGTAGATTCCCAAATTGGATAGTCTCCAATTCTGTTAATTTAAATAAATCTCAACTAGATAGTCTGATCAGTGCTAACCTAAATTCAGCTATGAAATGGATTCCCCCAAATTAGCTCAGAGGATCTGGGAACTTGTGGCTGGCCCCACTAAGCAAGGCATTGACCAGTGGTGAAATTCAATTTTTTTTACTACCGGTTCTTTGGGCGTGGCTTGGTGGGTGTGGCAGGGGAAGGATATTGCAAAATCTCCATTTCCTCCCCACTCTTGGGCCAGCCAGAGGTGGTATATGCTGGTTCTCCGAACTGCTCAAAATTTCCACTACTGGTTCGCCAGAACCTGCTGGATTTCACCCCTGGCGTTGATCCTTGGCATTCTCTGCTCTGCCTGGTGAGGAGATGGACCCCCAAGTAGAAATAAAGAAATGGCTCAATTTGTTGCAAAAGGGAAAAAATTATTAGAAGCCAAGTGAATTGCAGTAAATCAGAGCTAAAGGGTTGCATGCAAAGGTTCCCCAGTTAACTTTCCCTTTTCCATTCTCTCCCTATTATCCAGTCACATTCAAAGGAATTGTCCTGGTATCGCTCCCTCCATCGGTGGGCTAGATGGTGAACTGTTGCATTCCCCTCTGGCTTTGGGACAATGAGCTGATGTCTCGGGCAGGCACAATGAGTAGTTTCAGTCACCCCCTTCTCAGTAGCTCCCTCCCCCCCATAGTCTATGGTAGGCTGGCATCTAGCAGGGCAAGGCTGAAGCTCAAGATGGCAGTTCTGACAGCAGGCAGTGATGGGTTTTTTTTTATTATTAAAGAATTTTACAGTTTTACACAACACTATTCCCCCCTCCTCCCCCCTCCCTATCCCTTCCCCTCCCCCCGACTTCCCAGAGCAAAAATCTACAGGGTAGAATATAAAACAAACATTATCAAACATAAGCAGCCTAACTATAAACTCTAAATACCCCTCAGCACTTTAACTCCCCCTTACACACCAAAATATATAAGTATAAAAAATCTACCTAAGTATTTCATTCATAAGCTATTTGCAACTTTTTAGTCCCATATTTATTCTGGATGTAGTCAATCCATCTTCTCCATTCCGATATATATCTTTCATTTGAACAGTCTTTCAAATATGCAGATATTTTAGCCATTTCCGCCAAATTAGTTACTTTTAATGTCCATTTCTCAATAGTAGGTAAGTCTTCCTTCTTCCAGTACTGCGTCACCAACAATCTGGCTGCAGTTATTAGATTCAATATCAATTTAGTCTCTATCACCGTACAATCTGTAATTATACCCAATAAAAAAAATTGTGGAGTAAATTTTATCTTCTTTTTAAGAATATTTTGCATAATCCACCATATCTTAATCCAGAATGCCTTAATTTTTTTACATGTCCACCATATGTGATAATATGTTGCATCATCACATTTACATCTCCAGCACGTAGACTGTAAACTGGGATACATATAGGCTAACTTTTTGGGATCTAAGTGCCATCTATAAAAGATTTTGTAAAAATTTTCTTTCAAATTTTGAGCTTGAGTAAATTTTACATTTCTAACCCATATTTTTTCCCACGTTTCCATCATTATTGGTTCCTCAATATTTTGTGCTCATTTTATCATACAATCCCTCACTAATTCCATCTCTGAATCTATTTCTATCCATGCATTATACAACCTTTTAATATGCATTGGACTTTGGTCCCTAATTTGTTTTATCAAGTTTTCATCATTTTGTAAAATACCAATTTTCTGATCTTCTTTCCATCTACTGCACAGTTGTCCATACTGAAACCAAGTTTGTCTCATCCTTTCTTGCTTTAATGCCTCTAGTGACTTTAACTTCAATATATCTCTTTCCATAATAAGAAGCTGTTTATAAGTAATCACATCTTGTTTCTCTTCTATACTTACATTTTCTATTGTATGTCTAGGTATTGCCCATATGGGTAATTTACTATTTAATTTATATTGACACTTTTTCCATACCCGTAGCAATGCATTCCTCAGTATATGACTTCTAAAATTCTTGTCCACCTTTTTGTCAGATAGTAAATATGCATGCCGCCCATATAATAAATCATATCCCTCAATATTCAATATTCTCTCTTCTGTTAAATTAATCCAATCACTAATTGCTGATAAGGCAGCTGCCTCTTAATATAATCTTAAATTAGGCATTTTGAGGCCTTCTCTTTCACGTATGTCTTGCATTATTTTTTGCTTTACCCTTGGTCTCTTTCCTGCCCACACAAAGTTGCTGATACCCTTCTGCCATTCATTCAGATTTCCGTCTTTTTTCAATATTGGTATCATTTGAAAGAGAAATAGGAACTTTGGTAAAATATTCATTTTCACTGCCACTATCCTTCCCAATAATGATAGTTGTAATTTTTTCCAATTTTCCATCTCCTTCTGTATTTTTTGCCACAATAATTCATAATTATACATATAATTTTGCATTTGATGTCATAATATAAACACCTAAATATTTAACCTTATTTACTATTTCGAATCCAGTTATTCTTTCCATTTCCTCTTTTTGGCTTGCAACCATATTTTTAGTTATTATCTTTGTTTTCCCTGCATTTATTTTAAATCCAGAAACTTGTCCATATTGATTAATTATTTCCATCAATCCTGTAGCCGATTGTACTGGTTGGGTCAATGTCACAACCAGGTCATCTGCAAATGCTCTTAGTCTATAATCATCCTGCCTGATTTTAATTCCCCTTATTTTATCTGAATCACGTATTTTATTCAACAACGATTCCAAAGTCAAGATAAACAACAATGGAGATAGGGGACATCCTTGTCTAGTACCTTTTTCTATATTAAAAATTTCTGTTAAACTTCCATTAATTATTACTTGTGCTGTCTGTTGCTGATATATTGATTTAATAGATTGTGTGAAATACTCTCCAAATTGCATTTTGTCAATTAGTTTCAATAAAAAATTCCAATTCAGTCTATCAAATGCCTTCTCTGCATCCAAAAATATGAGTACTGCAGGGACCTGGTTGTTCTTTCCCAAATATTCCAGTATATTAACTATTTGCCTTACATTGCTTTTCATATATCTCCTGTTAATAAAACCGGTTTGATCATTATAAAACATTTGTTGCATAACTGGCATCAACCTGTTTGCTAGTATTTTAGTAAAAATCTTATAATCAGTATTTAAGAGTGATATGGGTCTATAATTTTTTGGCTGAGTAAGATCTTGGTCCTCCTTTGGGATCAAGGAAATAAATGCTGTCCTCCAAGAAGGAGGTACTTCTCCTCCCATTTGTATTTTATTAAATAACTCTTTAAGTGGCTCAACCATTTCTGTCTGCAAACTTTTATAATAAACAGCTGTCAATCCATCTGTGCCCAGGGCTTTCCCCACTTTCAATTGTTTAATTGCTAACTCAATTTCTTGAGAAGTTATCAATCTATTCAAGCCTTCCCTTTGTTCTTCTGAAATAATAGAAATATTTTCCCTTTGTAAAGAGCATCTATATCTATACCTTGAATTCCGTCACTAGTATACAACTTGGTATAAAATTCTAAAAATGCTTTTTTAATAATATTTTGCTGATATACCTCTTTACCCTTATGTTCTATTTTTTCTATAACACGTGACTTTTGTTTTTTCCTAAGTAAGTATGCCAACCATCTACCTGGTTTATTAGCGTTACAAAAAGTATTATGTTTGGCATATTGCAAGTTAGTCACCACCTGATCAGCCATCAACATATTAAATTGCCCTCGCAATAGATTAATTGCTTCTTTTGTTTTCTTATTTGTTGGATTTGATATTAATACTTGCTCCTTATTCTTTATTTCCTCCTCTAGTTCCTTCTGTTTTCTTTCCTGTCTGCGTCTATGTTTATTATTCAAATATATTAAAATACCTCTCATGTATGCTTTACCTGCATCCCAAAGCATTTCCATAGATGTACCTTTATGCATATTTATAACAAAAAATTCCTTCATAAATTTTTTACATTCTTTCACATTTTCCTCATATCTAAACAAATTTTTGTTCAGTCTCCAGGACCTCTTGGGTCCCATTTCATACTCTAATTCCATCCAAACTGGACTGTGGTCTGATAAAGTTCTTGGACAAATCTTGTTTTCTTCACCCTAGAAAAAAAGGCAGTGATGGTTTTTGAAGGGTGACTGAGCCAAGTGGGATAGAGGAGGCCAGAGGAGGAACACGATAGGAGTTCAGCCTGGGAAGAAAGACAAATTCTGGTTCTACTTTAACTTTTGTTGGTGTAAAAGGGAAGGAAGGGGAAACACAGCTGGGCTTTAGAGATTCTGTCTCAATAGTGGAGCATCCTTGTGGAGTCTGTGTTTTGACTTGGCCCACCTTGAAGGGCTGTTCCACACTCTCAAGGAGAGAAAAGCTTCTCTACCTGGGCTCTTTTTAGAATGCCACTTGCACTTCCATGTTTCCTCACCAAAATTCAATTTTAATATTAAGAAAACTCAGTTCTCTTCCAATCTTGCTAAGCAGCTCTCAGAAACTACACATGAAAGTTCAAACGGAGGCCCCAAAGCCTAAAGTTCAGACATCTTGAGCTGACTTTTTAAACAGTTCTTAACCTCATAAGGAACAGTCAGCTGCTCCATTTGCCTCACTTTCCCCATCTCTCAGTCTTTCTCTCTTTAGCAGCTGAAAGTCACCTCATTCCCTGCCCTGTCAAACCAAAGTCCTCAAGACTTTGCAGAAGGGAAGGGAAAGAGGTCAATCCCCCCACTTTTCCTCCCTTCACCCGTTGAGGGGTCTACGTCCCATCTTTCTAAACAAGCAAGGGGACAAAAATGGCTAACATAAAATTAACAGAAAGCAGATTAATACTAAAAGTAGCAGTGATGACCCTGGTAAGAGAAACGTGTCTGAGCAAAGTGCCAATCCCCAAGCAGGACATTTCTTGGCTGGGTCAATGCAGGCAACGCCCTCCCCGTTTGCCGAGCAAAGAGGCTTCTGGCAGTAGGAACCTCTTTGGAAAGGCCTCCATTGGGCTCTTCCCGTCAGGGCAGTGAAAAGTGCCCTGTGGAAACCCCCCCCCCACTTTAGAGTGGGGGACTTGCAGGAGTCAGGCTGGCTGCACTTTTGCCACAACTTCTGGATGGGTTGTTGGTCTACATAAAGCAATTCGGACCAGCAATGAAGATGGAGAAGGGCCAGAAAACCTGACCAGGTCAGATGGCATTCTGCCTGTGTCTGGGAAAGGCTCCCCAGGGCACATCTGAGGAGAAGACGCATCCCTTTCAGGGCAAGGCAGCCACATGTCCGTAACGGGCATTGGGAAAGCCTCAAAGCCGGCCACACTTTCCCTTGCGCTTCTGAGCTGCGCCGATGTACAGGCGCCAGTTCCCGCAGAACAGGAGACACCATCCTCTCTGCTTGGTGGCCTTTAGTAGCACCCAAGGTGGTCGCTCCCCCAGGGGCGTCTTTCTTTGTGCCAGATCTTGTTTTCAGCACGTGGAAATGATAAGCTTCCAAAATGCCCCCTCCCATCGCAGCCCTTTCCAAAGCCCAGCAACTGTTGACCGAGTGCTGTTGTTCGATCCCTGTTCCCACCTCTGCTTCTTGCTTCAGGTTGGAGAAGTCCAGTCAAGTTCGCACCGTCTCCAGCAGCAACTTGTTTTTCAAAGGGAGCCGCTTCCGATACAGGTAAATGATGACTGTAGGCAGCTGTCGCTGGACCTGTTTTGACACACACCTGGTTGCATGAAGCCTGAGAATCGATTAAGGGAGGCGATAGTACAAAGTACAACTCCTCTGAGTTGACCCTTTCAGTCCTGGCATTTCTGGGGTCCCCCTTCCCAACGCCACACAGAGCCTTCCACAACAGGAAGGCTGCCCAGGTACTTTTGCCAAGCTTCAAAACCTTTCCAGGTATCCAATCTGGTTATTACCAGGGATTAAGTAATAGCTTTGAGTGATGCTGCAGGATGGAGAAGCACTGCCATGCTCCCAACTTTCCGGGTGGGGGGGAGTTTGCCAGCAGAATCTTGGTCTGGGCATTTGCCATGCTTGTCACCTGCTCTGCTCTCCAATCTCTTTCAGCGGCCGAGTTGCCAAAGAGGTTATGGAGTCTAGTGCCAAAATTAAGAGGGAGCCTCCGGAAATACACAGGTAAGGCAGCTATGGAGGAGCGGAAGGGTCAAAGGGCCACCATGAGCAGGAAGGAGGAAGACAGGAGTGGTGGGAGTAGCTGGAGCTGGCCCTTGTGATGGGAAGAGAATGCTGCCTCTGCCCTTCCTTTCTTTCGCAGGGCTGGACTAGTTCCCAGCCGTAGCTGCCCCTCCATCCCCCACGGACCCCGGCTCAGCAGCGTTCCCAGGACCAGAAGGAGGGCTGTCCACATCTCCATCATGGAAGGTGAGTTGGGTGCCCTGCTGGTGATAGTCCTCATTTAGCAACCACATGTAAGTCATTAACCATACAAACCTGGTCATTAATCGCTTCAGAGACAATTGCTAACCATTGAAACTATGACTGTATTTACAATCTTTCTTCAGCTTTCCTTTGCTTTGCATACATGCAAGGGTTGCAAATGTGAGGATTGGCCATAAAGTTACTTTTCCATCACATGTGTTACGTATGGCTGCTAAACAAGGACTACAGAACAATAGCAATCACACTGCATTTGGTTCATTGGAGTTCATTTTGTTAGATTGCTCCGGAGTCTTTGTTATAGATTTTAATCAGTTTTGGAACTAAATATTGAAAAAAGTGCTCAGGAGTTGAGGCTTCAGTTTCCCAGTACAAAATTGCAATGACCAAAGGCTTCATCCTTCTTTGCTAATTGGAAGAGGGAAGTGAATTCCGAAGAAAGACAGTACATGCAAAGCAATTCATGGATTGTTGTTTCAGTAGTTTTATAAGAAGGCCCAGCATTTTCCAAAATTGTGGCAGCAGAGTGTCTTTTCATGCATTTGCTGAATATTTTGGCAGTTACCAGAAGAAATCAACCTGTTTATAAACCTTTAGAGACAGACCGATAGCAACATGTCACTCAGAGAGGGAAACAACAACCAAGAACAATGTCCCTGCTGCCTGGAACAGCCCAATCCAGTCCAGTCTTGCTGGAGCTGAGCAACCGATTTCATATCCTTTCCTGGAAGAAAGCATGCAGACAGCTGGAGAAGGGACATCATCACGTTTTCCAGTGATAGCAAGAAAAGTAGCTCAGACTTCACGTCCCCCCCACTCCCCCAGCGTATGTTGATGACACTTTACATTGGGGACGTGTGTGCATGTTCACACCAAATTTCATCGAAATCCGTGATGGTCGAGCTGAAATCAGACCACTTGACATGGAATGACCCGTAACTGTGAGAGGGATGGTGCGGTCCTAGTGGACAACCACCAGCAGTGCCCTGCAGCTGCCAAAAAAGCCAACGTAGTCTAAGCTGTATTAATAGATGGTATCAAGTTCACATGAACTTTTAATACTGGTTTATAATGCCTTGGTAAGACCAGTTGGAGTAGAAAAGGACTAGGAGGTGACATGACAGCAAAAGAAAGGGGGGGGGGTGTGTCAAGCTATTCTCCAAAGCAGCTGAGGGCAGGACAAGAAGCAATGGATGGAAACTAATCAAGGGGGGAAGCAAGTTAGGACTAAGGAGAAACTTCCTGATAGAACCATTAATCAATGGAACGGCTTGCCTCCAGAGGTTGTGGGCGCCCCAACACTGGAGGTTTTTAAGAAGAGATTATTGGACAGCCGTTTGTCTGAAATGGGATAGGGCAGAGTTCCCTAACCTTTCTGGGTTGGCAGCCCAGGGAGGGGGGAAAGTTTTGTGGGAGGGGCAGGTGTGACTCCCGTTGCTTGAGTGTGCCCCAGCTGGCCACTCACGTAGCCCGGTTGTGAATAGGCCGTGACCCACGGGTTGGGGACCCCTGGTATAGGTCTCTGGAAAACTACTCTCCTCTCACCTGTGAGCTTTCCCTTTGTTGGACTGGAGATACCAAGTTCCCACAACCATCCATCCTAGTTTAGCCTCCAGATCCTTTATTATCTTTGTTGCTCTTCTCTGTACTTTTTAGGGTCTCGGCATCTTTTTTGTACCATGGCAACCAGAACAGGACGTGGAATTCCAAGTGTGGCCTTACTAGTGCAGTATAAAGCGGAACTATCACTTCATGTGATCTTGATACGATCCCTATTGATGCAGCCCAGGTTTGCGTTGGCTTTTTCAGCAGCTGCTGCACAATGCTGGCTCATACTTAAGTGGTGGTCCACTAGGACCCCAAGGTATTTCTGTTGCGCCAGGGACTACCTATTTTATATGTACGCATTTAGTTTTTCTTGCCTAAATGCAAGGCCTTCTTTTCTCACCACTGAATTGCATTTTGTTGGAAAGGGCTTGGGCAATGTTCCAGACTTGGCCTTCGGTGGCAAAAGAAGTTAGCTGGAAATGGCACTTCGACTGATTTAAAGAGAGCGAAGGAGGGAACACTGCCCTGCCCTACAAACTTTAGCTGTTGGCCTTTGAATTCCCATACCGTCCAGGCTCAATGCCACAAAATCCACAAAATCTCTAGTACCCTTTTTTTTTCAAAAAAGTTTTTTATTTTTAGTTCTCATAAACACATTTACATGTACAGTCATTTATCCATCATTTTTCATTCATCTTATCTTTTAACTTTCATTTTTAATTTTTACTTTTTCGGGGGCTGCTCTTTTACCATTTTACTCCAACCTTTCTTCTTCTCCTCCCCTTCTCTTCCTTCCTCTCTCTTCTCCTACTTCCTTCGTTCTTTCTCTCCTTCTCTTTCCTACTTCCCCTTCCCTTCCCCCACTCCTCTCGTCTTCCCCCCTTCTAACCTTTTCTTCTACTCCTCTTTCCCCTCCCTTTTCTTCGTCTCCTTTTCCCTTTCTTCTTTCTCCTCTCCTCTCCTCTCTTCTCCCTTCCTCTACTCCTCCTCTCTCGTTTCCTTTTTCAGTTCAATCTAAAGTAGTATTCGAGCAGCCCCGATTTTCTAATTATCTTTATTCTCATTTCAATTTCTTATTCGTTTAATATTTATTTTTATTTCACATTTGTGTACATTTCTATATCTCACTTTTTTCTCTCCCCCCCCCTTTCTCCTTTTACTTGGCATCATCTGGGTATCTATTTTTCTAATTGTTTTCTCCCATCTATTCTCTATCTATTTTATCTCTATATCCTTATTCATATTTCCTTTCTAACCAATCATAAAATTTATCCCATGTCTTGAAATACATCGACTCCTCTTTATCTTTTATTCTCAATGTTAATCTATTCATTTCTGCACATTCTAAAATTTTCTTTATAATTTCTGCTTCCAACGGGATTTTATCTGCTTTCCAATTTTATGCAAATACAATTCTAGCTGCTGTTATTATATGAATAATCAAATATGTATCTTCTTTACTGTAATTCTCTAGTAAAATTCCCAGTAAGAATATCTCTGGCTTTAATTCGATATATTGCTGCAACATTCCTTCTAACCATGTTTGTATTGTCACCCAATACTGTTTTGCTTCTTTACACAACCATCACATATGATAGTATGATCCCGGTAACTGGTGACATTTCCAACACTTAGCTGATTTATCTTTAAACATCTTAGCTAATCTTTCTGGTGGCATATGCCATCTATAAAATATCTTATACAAATTTTCTTTATACGCTGTTGCCATTGTTAATTCATAGTTTCTTTCCCAAAGTTGTTGCCATTTCTCCAATTCAATGGTGTATCCTAAATTTTTGGCCCATGCTATCATTCTTTCTTTTACTTCTTCCTCTTCTAGTCTAATCCACAATAAATAATTATATAATTTCTTAATCATTTTCTCATCTGTTCCTGTCAATGTTCCATCCAGTTCTGATTTCCCCAAGTTAAAGCCATATTGTCTACACTCTGCTTCATATCTTGATTGTATTTGCAGTCTTGTACACCAATCTATCTCAATCCCTTGACTCTCTAGTTGTTTTTGTTTCAGTTCTCCCTGATCTGTCAAGATGTCCTTATATCTAACAATATTCCCCATATTCACAATATTTGGGTATGTCACTGCTTCTATTGTAGAAAGCCACATTGGTATATTCAGATAATGTTTTGCTTTCACTCTCTCCCACGCTGATAACAAACCATTTCTTACATAATGTCTTTGGAAATAACCATGCATCTTTTGTTTCCCGTACCATAAAAAGGCATGTCAACCCAGTTGTAAATCATGACCCTCCAATGTCAATAGCCTTATATTCCTTAATGAAATCCATTCTTTAATCCATGTTATGGATTAACATGGAGGCAGCGAAGCTTCTCTGCCCTCATCGCGTCTGTGGATAATCGTCCGGCTGCCCTGTTTAGGGTGTCCTGCTCCCTCTTGAATCGGGCAGCAGGGGATGACCCTCTGCAGGGCCGGGCCACGGAGTTTAGTCAACATCTGCTGGACAAGATCGCTCAGATCCGGACCAGTCTGGACTCTGACTGGGCAGGGGCGGACCGGGGGGGGGACGGACGGACGACCGGTCGTGTTATTTGGGAGGAGTTCAACCCTGTTACTCCGGAAGAAGTAGACAGGATCATGGGTAAGCCGAGTGCTGCCACGTGTGTATTGGACCCGTGTCCCTCCTGGCTCGTTTATTCGGCTCGGGAGGTTACACGAGGCTGGATCCAGGCAGTGATTAATGCATCCTTGAGTGAAGGAAGCTTCCCTACCGCCTTGAAAGAGGCGGTGGTGAGGCCCCTCCTCAAGAAACCTGCTTTGGACCCAGCTATTTTAAACAACTTTCGTCCTGTCTCCAACCTTCGCTGTGTTGCAAAGATTGTTGAGAGCGTGGTGGCACATCAACTCCCGTTGGCCCTGGATGAAGCGGAGTACCTGGATCCGTACCAATCGGGTTTCAGGCCCGGGTACAGTACAGAGACGGCATTGCTCGCGCTGGTGGATGATCTCTGGAGGGCCCGAGACAGAGGTTACTCCTCTGTCCTGGTCCTATTAGATCTCTCGGCAGCTTTCGATACCATTGACCATGGTATCTTGCTGCGACACCTCGAGGGGCTGCGAGTGGGAGGCACTGTTTTATGGTGGTTCTCCTCCTACCTCTCGGAACGTTCGCAGGTGGTGTTGGCTGGGGGACAGAGGTCGGCCCTGAGGCCCCTCACTTGTGGGGTCCTCTCTCCTCTTTTGTTCAACATCTATATGAAGCCGCTGGGTGAGATCATCCAGGGTTTTGGGGTGAGGTATCATCAGTATGCTGATGATACCCAGCTTTTTATTTCCAAACCAACCCAGCGATGCCCTTGACGTGATGTCTCGGTGCCTGGAAGCGGTATGGATCTGGATGGGGAGGAACAGGCTTCGGCTCAACCCTGCTAAGACCGAGTGGCTGTGGGTACCAGCGTCTCAGTCCGATCAAGAGATTCCATCTTTGGTCATAGGGGATGAGGTGTTGCCCCCTGTAGACAGGGCGCACAACTTGGGTGTCCTCCTGGATTCGTGGCTAAACTTGGAAGATCATGTAACGGCCGTAACCAGGGGGGCATTCGCCCAGGTTTGCCTGGTGCGCCCCTATTTGGACCTAGATGCCCTATGCACGGTTACTCATGCGCTTGTCACCTCCCGTATTGACTACTGCAATGCCCTCTACATGGGGCTGCCCTTGAAGACCACTCGGAGGCTTCAGCTGGTTCAGAATGTGGCTGCGCGGGTTGTGATGGGAGTATCTCGACACTCCCGTGTTACAGCTCTCCTACGTGACTTGCATTGGTTGCCGGTTGCCCTCTGAGTGAGATTCACGGTGCTGGTGATTACCTATAAGGCCCTATATGGCTTAGGCCCGGGATATTTGGGGGGCCATCTGCAGCCAGCAACAGCTTCCCATTGCCCAGTGCGTATCCACAGAGAGGGCCTTTTGAGGGTGCCGTCGGCCAGACAGTGTTGGCTGGCAAGCCCCAGGGAGAGGGCTTTCTCTGTGGATGCACCTACCCTTTGGAATCAACTGCCCCTGGAGCTCCGGGTGGCCCCTGACCTCCGCTCTTTCCGTCGCGACCTGAAAACATGGCTGTTTCGTTTGGCTGGCCTGGACTGATAGGGTTTTAATTTTTAACTTGTTAAGTCTTAATTGCACTTTTAACTGTTAAATTATGAGATCTGGATTTAATTTCTTTTTAATTTTTTCATTAGATGTTTTTTACTGTTGTGAGCAGCCCTGAGTCCGGCTGGAGATAGGGCGGCATATAAATCTCATTAAATAAATAAATAAATAAATAAATAAATAAATAAATAAATAAATAAATAAATAAATAAAATGTTAACACTGCCGTTTGATAATACAATTCCCAATTCGGAAGGCCAAACCCACCTCTTGTTCTTGTATCTTGTAGCATTTTTATGTGGATTCTTGCTCTCTTTCCTTGCCACACATATTTCCACATTATTTTCTTCAACTCTTCAAAGTATTTTTCTCGTTTTATTGGTATAGTTTGAACTAAAAATAATATTTTTGGTAATACATTCATTTTTATTAATGCTATTCTTCCCATTAGTGATAATTGCAAGTTTCTCCATTTCTCTAGGTCTGTTTCAATTTGTTTTTTCAGTTTATAATTGTCTTTCTTGAGCATTGCACATCTTGATGTCAGATATATGCCCAAATATTTCACTTTCTTCACAATTTGGATGTCCAGTTTCTCCGTCATCTTTTTTTAATTTTCTCTCATATTTTAACTAATATTTTTGTCTTATCTTTATTGATTTTCAGACCTGCTACTTTCCCATATTCTTCTATTTGCTCTAATAATTTTAGTGCTGTCTCTATTGGGTCAACCTCCAAGGTCCCTTCTACCTCTATTCTGATTCTGAAACACCAAATCATCCACAAATGCTTGTAGTTTATATTCTTATTTTTTGATTCTCATTCCTTTTATTTCCTTTTCCTGTCTCACTTTTCTATTTAAAACCGCTAATGTCAATATAAATAATAATGGAGATAAAGGGCATCCTTGTCTTGTTCCTTTTCTAATATCTATTTTCTCTGTCATTTCACCATTTTCCATCACTTTTGCTGCTTGGTCTCTATATATAGTTTGGATCATATTTATAAATCTGTCTCCAAAATCCATCATTTTCAACTGTTTTATCATAAATTGCCAATTCATGTTATCAAACGCCTTTTGTGCATCTAAAAACAACAGCGCTGTTTGTTTCTCTGAGTGTAATTCATAATATTCTAATCTATTTAATATAATTTGCATATTATCTCTAATTTGTCTTTTCGGTAAAAAGCCGTTTTGGTCCAAATATATAAACTCATTTAATAATTTTTTAAATTTTCAGCCATGATTGATGCAAAAATCTTATAATCCACATTTAATAGAGATACCTCTATTAAAATCTCTAGTACCTTCTGTTAACCAAACCAAATCATCAATGCCTATCCTTAATTAAACTTGCAATACTTACGTTTTCCTATAGGACCTCCTGCAAGCAGAAAGTTGCAATGTCAAAAAAAAAAGTTGATTGAAACCATTTTTGTGGCTCTGCAATGAGACCCATCTTTTTCTGTTTCTTCAGGCCTCGAGTCTTTGCGGGACAGCGCTCACTCCACCCCGGTCAGGTCGACCTCCCACAGCGACGCCTTCTTGCTCCACTCACGGAGCGGCAGGGCGGAGAGCAACGAGCGTGTGGCCATCATCTCAGATGAGGTCTACAGTCCATCGGACAGTGTGCTGCCCACTCCGGTGGCCGAAGAGAGCCTGGAACTGATGCTGCTGTCCCGGCCGGTTAATGGCACCCCTTGCAGCATAGAGGAAGAGGAGTCGGAAGCCGGCGCTCCAGCAGGGGAGGCAGAGGAGCTGGGAAGGGACCTCCGGGCCTTGTGCAGCAGTGGAGGAGCCCAAGCAGAACAGGTGAATAAGTTTGTTTTAAGTGTCCTCCGTCTGCTCCTTGTAACAGTCGGACTCCTCTTGGTTTTGCTCCTTCTCCTGATCATCCTTACGGAGTCTGACCTTGACATTGCCTTTTTCCGTGATATTCGCCAGACCCCCGAGTTTGAACAATTCCATTACCAATACTTTTGTCCCCTCAGGCGATGGTTTGCCTGCAAAATCCGCTCCGTACTCAGCCTGCTCAATGATACCTGAAGGCAGTTGTCCTCCTAGTAACTAGCCGGGTGGACTGTGGAAGATCCCTGCTGCCCATTCCCAGAAAATGGGGCTCATCGTGGTGCCATCAGCACATAAACTAAGTCCTTCTCCTCCTCCTCTCATGACTCAAAGCACGCTGCGGCCCAGGAGGGCAGTTTCCCAGCCGAAGATAAGGACAGACTCATGCCAGATCAAACCCACGTAATCCAGTTTCTTTGCAGGTCCTCTTGGGGGAAGCTCCTTCAGAGTTCTGCTTTCCGATATTAAAATTAGTCTGCACTCTTCAAATTTAGTTGCTTTCGTAGAGGTGTTAACTGCAGAAACTTCAAGTAGAAAGAGCTTATTTTTATTATTACTAGCGTTGGACTAAATGCCAGCCTTCAGCTGGGACACCAGTTTATGAAGGCAGCTGTTATGCAGGAGCTTTTGTAATGGTGCTACTGAGTTGTAAGTTTAGTAATATAGTATTATTTTATTAAAACTGTCACTGTGCACAGCACTACCATCTTGGACATGGACACTGAAAATAGGGCAGTTTTATTTTCTTACCAATCGCCAGGCTTTATGTGGGGGAGTGATGGGGGGGGGGGAGTGATAGGACCAATGCCAATATTGTGAGATCATCTAGCATTATTAATTCTTTTCAAGCAATAGATTGTTACGAGAGGAAGTCAGCAGGCATAAATTTATTTCTTCCCTTAGCATGGAGTGCAACGGCCATTAAATACCTGTCTTTGGTGAATTTCAATCTTTGGCCTTTTCAATCCCAGAGAGACCTTTTCTTAGAATAGTTGGTGCCAAAGGAAGCAGGAGTTGGTGTAGACGGGAAGAGTCAATCTGTGCACCTGATTGTTGTTTTTGAAATCTTGCTGTAGTAGGAATCATCAGGTCTGGATTCTTTGAATGAGATTCTGCCACAGTAAACTGTAAATTTTTTTGTATTATGAAAGAACTTATTTCAACCTATATTTTAAGAAAAATATATATTTTGTTAATGAACCAAACCTTTTTTTACTTTATAAATTGGATAAATGTAGTGTTGGGTATCAAGTGACGGAGATACTCACAAGGTTACAAATGTTTTAGAACAATGTGTTAACACTGCATCAACCATCCATCGTTTCTAAAAAGTGGGCTATTTTGTGCTATTTTAAAATGAAAATTAGGAGAAATGACAAGTAACCCTCAAGCCAACATTGTCTCTAAAGCGAAGAGAATCCAGACTTCTTTGTATTTCGTTTTGTGATTCAGAGAACTTTCTCTAAAAGCAGCAGCTCATTTGTACAGGAGCAATAAAACACGGGAAAGAGAGTAAGAGCACGGAATCTGACTGGCAAGAGTCCTGTTTCATCTCAGGGAGAGATTTCAAGTCATTCGGGGATCTAATCAGAAATATTTCAAGAGGCTGGTTTCATGATCTTGACTCTGCCCAGGCAGCCATACGTATGCGTACAGGCCCTCCAAATTCAGCAGAACCGAAACACTGCCAGAACCAATGGGAAGGAGGCTGTGGAGGTGGGACTTTGCGCAATGACTTTTCCTCCACAGCTGGTTATTCGCCAGTCAAAACAGAGCACAATTAACAGCATTAGCAATACGTGGGAATGGGCAAGACTCTGCTGCACTTAAGACGGGGCGCATGCACATTGGCTAGCGAAGATGCCGGTCAACGGAGGGCCTCCCCTCAAGAGTCAAATAGCTGAATCGCATGGCCAGCCTCTCAGGAGCCAGAAGCAATTGTGGCTTTCACAAGAGGAACGGATGCATTACACTTTGTATTGTCTACAAGAAGACGGAGGGACCTATCCAAGGATTTATAATGTTTTATGCAACAAAGCAACAAAAACTTCTAGTGTGGTGTTCCTACCTCAGTCTGTAGTAAATGATGCTTCTATGCAGTGAGGGAAAAGTTTTCATGTCGTATTCTCCATTCCAGGGAAAGATACAAATGTTCACGTGTTAATTGTTGGTGGTGTTTCATGCCTCAAACCTGTCCAATTCTACCTGTAACTATTTCATGCAATACATTTTTTAAATAGACAAGATGCAAACTTTGATGGGGGCAAGTCATTCTTAGATAGCTGTTGACCCTAAATCCTGGGCCCAATTAAGGACACTTTATCTTGTGCCCTTCAGAATGCGTAGGGGGACTGAGCTCTGTTTCTGCCAATCCAACCCTTCAGCCTTCTGTTTCATGGCTCACTGCTCATTTGTTCCAAATCACAACTGTATGACTTGGGGGATTTCCACAGGTTGCTCATCTGAACGAGGACTCAAGTGCTGCAGGCCGAAGCAGGAAAAGGTCGATTACCTGAAAATGTGAATTTTCCATTTCATAATATAGATGTTGTTAATTCATGTGCCAAATACTATGTCACATTTTTCCTTCAAAGATGTAAATTTTTCTACATATTCAGCCTGTAGTTAGTGCAAAACCATTGATTCCATATAAAAGTATTTTCAAATTTAAATAAATACTTAATTATGATGGAAAAAATCCTTTTGAGCAATTTAATTGTGGAACAATTATGTACAATGATTACTAAAAGCATTTAAGTATGTTTAAGGGGCATTATAAGAGAAGCATGAATAACTAACACGGTGTGTTATACGATTGCTTATACGTTAAAGGTGTTTACTAACACAGGGGCCACCCCCCCTAATTTGTAAGAGCCGTTTTTCTGATCAAAGCATTCATAATTTCCAATCGATACTAGGAATAAACAATATAAACATGCTGTTTGAATTAAAAACATCAAAATATGCTTTTTATTGATTCTTGAACACACATTTAAGTTTCTTATCACAAAAGTACCAGCATTTAACTTCTAAATGAGGTTTATGTATTGCAGAGTTTGTGACACAGATTTATAAGCCTCTGTGATTAAATTGACACCAACAGTTTCTCACCACCTGTTCAAAAAGTTACAATCCCATAATGGCAAACCTGAGCCTTATCAATTTCCAACTTAATCGCAATGGAAGACCTCTTCAGATATGTGATGCAACGTATTTATTGGTCTGTAGCTGTCTTTGCCCTGAAGCAAAATAAGGCATACCTAAACTAAACACTAAATTCTGATTTCTTTTCAGCATATCTGTCACTCTTTAAAAATGTGCAGGCGGCCACTGGAATTCCCACCTGCAACCAGGTACCTGGTGGGGTGCCAGGAATTGATGGAACAAACAGAGTTAAGATAATCCTCACTCAGAAAGGAGTGGAGCAGCTCCCCGCTGGCATGAAAGGCCTGGACCTGCCTCGGCCGTGTCATGCTCCCCACTACAAAGCAGTCGTCCCGTTTGGGGTCCCAAACTGCCCGGAACCTGGTCAGCCATCGACCTGTGTTGTTGTTGTGCCTGTTCAGAAAAGGGAAGAGAGAGACACGGGGTTGGCTCACTTGCCCTTTAAATTCCTGAATGGCACTCGGATGCCAAGATCTGGGCACTGTGGAAAACTGGGTTCATTTAGGCAATTTCATTCTCATCAGTACAGGTAGTCCCCAACTTTTATAACCATTATTTTATAACCGGTGCCTGTTCAAACTTACATGGGCAGGGGGAAAAATGACTTATGGCTGTTTTTCACACTTAGAACCACTGAGACATCCCTGTAATCATGTGATGAAAATTCAGATGCCTGGCAACTGGCATGTATTTATGACTGATGCAGTGTCCCGGGGTCAGGTGATCACCTTTTGTAACCTTGTCAATGGGGAAGCCAGATTCACTGAATAAGTATGTTACTAACTTAACAACTGCAGTGCTTCACTTAACAACTGTGGGAAGAAAGGTTGTAAAATGGGTAAAACTCATTAACAATTGTCTTGCTTAGAAATTGATTTTTTTTGTCATACGTCAAGGGCTAGCAGAATTCAGTCAATCTCCTTGTCTTAACTCACCGAATAGTTGTGAGAATAGGAGCTAAAGATGATAAACACTGAGTTCCAAAGATCCTGTAAGGCAAAAATGAGAGTTTAGTCAAAGAAGAAATCCCAGACCCAAACCCTCAGATCATTAACTGCTGTCTTACATGCCCCCCCCCCCATCATTTTTATGTTATGCTAAATCTTATTTAGATCTTATGATGCAGAACTTGTTGTTTTTCTGTTGTATATATATGGGGTGTATGCGACAGTTCTACGATTGGATATTCCACTATATCTAGCCTTATGGCTGTAATAAACAATCTGACTGCTTTAAGTGCCGCTTATGGCTTATCCCCAAAGTTGCTTACCTTTGCTCCCCTCCCTTCCTCGAGCTGGAGGGAAACTCACTGACATAAATCAGGCTGCCCCCAGGCCCAGTCTTATGGGGCAGTGCATCTCAGCCCACAGCCTTCCAGCATGACAGCAACTGGGCATCTCCTGGGCAGACATTCCACACCTGGCCAACATCAGTCATTGGAAGAAACATGCTATCAACTCTCATCAATCCTTCTCATATGAAGGTTTGTGCTGGGACACTAATCATCCATCTCATTTTGCACCAAGATTATATCAAAACTTCCTTGAGGATCAAATATTTCACCTCTCCTGCAGCATCCCCCAAGAAGGAATCAATACAGGTAGGCACAGCATCGGTTGGTTAGTATTCCACTATCCCACCCCTCCTGTATTGGCTATTCCACTGTCTTTGCTCAGGGACCAGGTTCCTGACAGAGGACTTGCTTGTAAAAATTGAGAGCTTTCACAGTCAGTTGACCTCCACTGTGGAAGTGAAACCAAGTCAACAACCTAGTCCACAGGTTGACTCAAGAACAGAAGAACCACCTCTGAAAAGTGGAATTGCCGTAATGATGACCTATGTGATACCAACAGCAGATAGGCAGAGCCAGGGCCTTGCTCTTCTCCTCCAGAGAAACAGCAGGCTCCAATTCAGAAGAATCAACCACTGCTTCCTCAGCTCTCCTTTTAAAGCTTCCTGACTTCCCGATTCTAAACCGTGTTGGCCGATTCCAGGCCAGAAGCTGCTTCCTTCCTCCTGCCTCTTTCTACAGAGCCTATTCCCCCCATGCCAACAGGTAAACATTCCCCTCCTTCCCTCCCATTTCCCACCACGCAACTGGGGGAAAGCTGGAGTTGTTACTACTGTTCCAGCATTCTTCCCACTTACCTATCCAGCCTACTCGTCCAACAAAAAGGCCTTAAATTCCTCAAACTTTCAGAAAGAACACAAAGGGAGAACTAGGAGCTGATGTAGGAACTGCTGTGGCACCATGGTTAGAATGCAGTACTGCAGGCTACTTCTGCCGCCTGCCTGCAGTTTGGCAGTTCGATTCTCAGCAGGCTCAAGGTTGACTCAGCCTTCCAAGGTTGAAATGAGGACCCAGTTTGTTGGGGACCAGAGGCTGACTGTGTAACTACTTACGAGAGGGCTGTGGAGCCCTGTAAAGCGGGATGCAAGTCTAAGGGCTATTGCTATTCCAGGGCTGGGGACCAAGTCCCTGATGGGAATGTGAACAGACCCTGGATGACGAGGGGGAAATCAAGGCAGTGGACTTTGGAGGTGTGTACACAAGCCCTGTGGCTGCGAGCTCTACACTGCGTGGAGATGGAAAGCCTCCCAGAAGGGCCAGATCAGCCCAAGCAGCTTTACTCTGGATGCAATCAGAAGTGGAGAGAGGAACCGAGAACCGCTGCCAGGAGACTGGCGCATTAAGTCAGGCATGAAACCCCCCTCAAGATGGGCAGGCAATAAAAGTGCCATCTCCCTGCCAGAACCTCCTGACCCAATGAATAGTCAATCAGTAAAAGCAAGAACTGAAACAGATCTCCCTAAGATCGATAGAGGAATGCAAGGCTGCAATCAAGACCCAGAGGCTGTGAGCAGACGAAACTCAGGGATCCCTAGAGATAAACAGGGAAAAAGGGAGGGGAGGGGGAAGGACCATCAAGGTCCTTCTCTCTGGAGCTCTTTCTGCCCTTCTGGATGCCCCCCCCCCGTTATTTTGAGTTAAATCCCCAAACGAGCGTGGGAAAAGGGGCAGACACAGCAGCCAAAGAATGCAAGTGGAGACCCACCCCCTGCCAAAAGGATGACAGCAAAGCCAGAAAAGGAACCCCACTGACCTAGTACAAGAGGCAACCTCCCGAGCCTCAACCCACCCACCCCCGATACCATAGGGCAGGGCGGCATTGGGAAAGGCCACATTTGATTTCTGCATGTTTGCAGAAGCTGCTCTGGTCCCCTGGAATGAAACAAGGCTAACCCTGAATACATGAATTTGACAGTCCAGGATCCAGCCAAGGGGAGAGAGGACTCTGGTTTGAGCAGGGTTTTAAAGGCTGGCTTCTCTCAAGCACCAGGGCAGCTTTGGGACTGGTATCTCCTATCCCCACAGGAAGCATATAAACAGCAAAGATGTACAAGATGCCTGGGGAGAAAATCTGGGGTTGGATTAGTGCAAAGAAAGTAGGAACTGGGAAGGTATTGTGACACTTAATTGCATCTAAAACTGCAAAACAGCAGCCCAGAGGCGACCGGCTCAGATGTAAGTGAGGAGGGCAAGGTTGGAGTTCAGTTCTGGGATGACACACCCTGAAGCCATGATGGGCAGAGGAAGGCACATTGGGGGACACTGGCTAGATTGCTGGAGAAGCTGGTGCAGCTTTTACATCTAACCCAAGGGTTTTGTGGTCTGACTCCTGGATGCCCTGAGGAAATTTCCATGGTGACCTGGCTGGGCACTATGCTGTGGGGTATCAGGCATGGCCTGGGGTTTCATGGTGTGGGCCCAGCAGAGTCTACTTTCCCCTCCCAAGCAGTTGAAGCCTGGCTTGGATAGAAGGGTGGTCGCCATCTGTCCCTTGCTGTCAGTGGTGAAATCTGAACTGGTTCACTGGCCGTGCATATGCGCCGTGCGCCAAACATGCATGCACACACAGTGCGCACGAAAAGGAGGCTTGGGAAGGTAAGTAGAACACGCGGGGGGTGTGTGTGTGTGATCAGCTGTGGCACGCGATCGTGGGAACCTTTTTAAAAAAAATTTAAGAGCATTTTTTACTACTGACTCGGGCGGATAGGTAGTAAAAATGCTTTAAAAAAAAAAGGCTCCAACAATCGCGCGGCACAGCTGTGATCATTGGAGCCTTTTAAAAAAATTTTAAAGCATTTTTTACTACCTATTTGCCCGAACCAGTAGTAAAAAAATGCCTACAAAGTTAAAAAAAAAAAGTTCCGACGATCAGCTGAGTGACGCTCATTGTCGGAATTTTTTTAAAATAACTTTTTAAAGCACTTTTAATTTTAATTTAATTTTTCTCCAGGAGCGGTAGTAAAAAAATAAAAATAATCTGACAATTGTGCCTCGCTCAGCTGATCGTTGGAACAGGGTTTTTTTGGTGGTTGTTTTTTTTTTACATTTTTTACTAACAGTTCGGTGAACCAGTAACATTTTTTACTAACTGTTAGGGCGAATCAGCCCAAACCGGTAGCATTTCACCCCTGCTTGCTGTGCTCCAATCCCCTTCTAGCCAGATTGCAGATCACCCTTGATATCTATGTAGCTGAGGATCCCCTTAAGAATAAGATGGTCCAGCCCACTGCCTGAGTTTTCTGGGCATTTGGGAATTCCTTGATGGTTCAGTTTCCATCCTGATTGATGTCCAAATATTTTCTAAGCTGTCAATCCCAGCTGGCTCCAGGCTTCTTGGAGCAGCTGATGAGACCAAAACAATCCTGGTGAAAAACGGGAGCCCCACCACCGAGTGGTAGCATGTGCCCACATGTGGGCCCACACCATGGCAACTGGTTCTGTTCCTTCAGTTGCAGATTCTATGCAACTCCTTCCAGAGATGCTTGAGAAGGAGGCAGCTGCTGCTCGAGGCTGTTTTTCTTTCTTCTCTTCCCTTGGGGCAGATGCCAAGTGGTCCCAGCTGGAGGGCGGGAGTGAACTGGAACTCCTCTTGCTCTGTGAACTCACATTCGGACTTTCCAGTTTGTGGAATCCGATGGCCAATAGTAGAGCCAGAATTGTTCCATTCCTCACAATATTTACAATAAGGGTATAGAGGTATGTATGTGGAGTCCTCTGGCATTTCCCCAGCCCCTCTTTCAACAGTGTTCCTCTGTCTCACCCCCATTTTTACACAGAAACCAACAAACTCCCTTTGTTCTGCACGCATTGCAAAGAAAAAAGAGAAATTGCTGTGAGGGCAAATGTGCCTCAATAGACATCTGGTATGAAGGCTACTTAGGCAATTTCCTTGGACCCTTTGTCCTGCTAAATAAAACATTTTGGCTGCAGGGGAAGAAAATTAGAAGGCAGACTCCCAAAAGCAAAATCTAATTCAAAGCCAACTTACACATACCTCAGTGTATCATCAGCACAAGTTGTCACTACTCTGTTTCCAGTCACAGGTGAAAAATAAGCCGAAGCAACACTCTTGGTATGTCCGCTGAGAGCAACTACTGGCTGGCTTCTGCTCTTCAGGTGCCGAGCATCGTAAATACTGACGTTTCTGTAAGAGCAACAGAAACAGCGATTTACCGGGATTGCAGACTTTCTTCAAAGATCAGGAGACGCTGCATAGGGAATCACCTACCATCACTCCTGAGTAAGTGGGACTAAGGCAAAGGAGTACACATTTCCTCTGATGGAAGAGAATTTAAGTTCACAGTTGTGGGGAATCTAAGGAAGCTTTTCAGGAAGAGTCTCTGGGTTCTGGGAGTGAAGAAACAGGTTTTCAGAGGTAATAATGGCCAAGAGGATTCTTGAACCCAGTTTTAGACTTAATGGGGGCGTCCTCCTCATGACTGCTTCTTTTCTACTTTCCTGTGCCTCACCTCCTCAGCCTACATGAGGTCTGTGCTTTTTCTGATGTGTTGCATCACCAGTCCCAATCTTGTTAAGCAAACATTGAGGAATGTGATGGAGCTCCCAGCTGGGCTGAAGGCTTTTGGATAAAGCCACAGGGCTGGGTGCTCAGAACTGGAAGAGGGCAGAAAGGGTTCTGTAGCCTAGGAGCAAAGGACTAATGTCAGGGGGAAGATGGTGATGATGACAATGACGTATCTGAGAACAGGCAACCTAGCACCACAAAGCCAGTTGCTACAGGTGTGTGCCATGCATACAGAAAGCAAAAGCAGGTGGAAAGCTTGAGGAATGAGGCAAAAGAAACTTTTGGAAGGGCATCAAAACGAACAGCAATCAAACAACCCACACTCACAGCAAGTGGCACTGGAGATAGTCATTTTGTCTGTGGATTTCTGTAAGTAGCTTTACATGGAGTTGCCTTTGAAGACCACTCAGAAAGAAACCTCACTTGGTGCAAAGTGCAGCAGCCCAGAGGCTGCTGGTCAGGACCCCCACCAAGCACAGCCGCTGGGAGGAGCTTGAGGGGTGAGGGCCATTCTTCTGAGTACAACCCACCTCTGGATGAGATCTAGACCGGGGCATCTCTAAAGGTGAAGGTGGTACTTGTTAAGAGGCCAGTTGCCTAGTGGCTTTTCAACCTTACAATGGCCCCCCAAAACTTCTTACAACCTGTTCCAGAGTTTTGATGCTGCACACATGCCTGCAGTCGTGACTGCATTTCAGGCACTTGGCAACCAGCTCAATTTAGGACTGATTGCAGCATTTCATGGTCACCTGAGCACAAAAAGTTTTTTGACAGTTTCCAGCTTTTTTAGCCAGTTCCTGATAATAAAATTTAGATTTTGCCTGCCCAATCGGGGAGCAAGGAAGGCTCCTGCTGAGAGGCAGGATGCAAGGGGCTCCAATGTGCAGGGGTTCCATTTGTGGGCCTTCCAGAAGCCTGTAAAACACTGGCTCTTTAGAAGGCCTTTAGATCTTGAGTGCTTGGAAGGTTGAAGTAACTGGAATTTTTAATATATAATTATATATTGAGTATAATACTGCTGTTCCTCTTGCATTGAGCAGAGCCACAGTTTTGTATACCAAAGGAATTTTGATTAAAGCGGTAAATCCATAAATAGCTCAGCAGAACTTAACATTATTTCCATAATATAAGGATAAATCCGGCATCATAACTGGAGATGTAAAAACAGTACGTGGTATGCTAAAGCTGCATTCCAACAAACAGAACCACTACTTTGAGATCTCCACAGATATTCCAGTTGCACGGTATACTGGATGCGCTTCAACAACAGTTCCATGTTTCTTTCATGCGTGCAGCACAACCAACAAATACTGAAGGGCATACATTGCCATTGTGTAAAAACAGAAGATGTCTGTAAACTGGTATGTTGAATTATAGGTTACTTTCACAATTAGAAGCCAATAATTTATAAGGTACACTAAAAGTATTCAAGAAGCACAGTCTTTATTGTCCAGTAAATTAAAGAGGATACTCCACACTTCCAAGTATCTTGGGGAGAAAGATCCTCCTGTAAATCGGAACTTTTCTCTCCACATCCATAGATCGTTAACACTAAATTCAGAGTCATTTGGAAGTGACAGTTAGCAGTTCCTATTTGGGAGGGACAAAAATCTCATCTTCTGATTGGACAAATTTTGCTCTATGTTCCACAGAAGCCAGTTACCCATCCAGCCCATGATCAAATGATCCGCTAATTGATATGTATGGTATGTGAAAGAGCCACCACAATCAAGAAGACAGAGCAAAATTGTTTTCAATGATTCCAGAAAGCAAAAGAAGGACGCAGGGAAAGAAATGTGAGGCATTTTGGCTCTCACTGCATGGGAAATCTGGATTCTTCCCTGGAATAAACTAAGCAGAAATTGGACAATAACCTTTGAGATGTCGCAGTTGCAATCTGCAATGCAAATTAGCTAAATTCTGATTAACTGTGAGTGCCCTTCACTTGGAGAAAGGAGAAAAAATAAAGGTTGACAGTTTGAGAACTGTTCCATTTTCTAGCCGTTCAAACAAAACCAAGAATTCTGTGGGGAAAAACAATGTCATACACATCTGTTGGCTTCTCCTTTAGAATGTAAATTGTAAATGTTTATAACATGCTTTATAATGGAAGTATTTGAAATTACTTAATAATTAAATAATGCATCATTTTATGAAGCAATATCATGTAATATTTAAATCAATATTCTGAATGAGTAATATGGATAGGCCTAGTAATTAGATTTCCTTAATTTATACACTACCTTCTGTATATTTTACTTATTAAAAATGCAGTGTCTATGTTCCAGCTGATGTGAGAAGAAAGTTTCATTGTCCCATTTTCCCAACAGAGATTAATGACTATTTCATTATGATCCTAAGCAAAAATGCTGTTTTATTAGAAACAAAAGAATTACGGAGTATCTATAAACAGATGTCTAGGCCAATAAAGCAATAGAACAGTAAACTGAAGCAGTGACAGTTTGAACAAATGGAAAGTTTCAGGCAGTCTAGGCTGGAGTCAGTGACTTTTTGACTAATAGTATAGAAGAAGTAACCAGTAGATTGGAGAAGACCAAAGATTGTTTCAATCTTTAAGAAAGAAAACAAAGTGGATCCACCCATCAGCTTGACATCAGGAACAAGGAAAATCCTAGAAAAGAGCATCAAGCAGCGGGCATGTAAGCCCTAAGCAAGAAACAAAGTAATTACTAGAAGCCAGCATGGATTTGTTAGAAACAGGTCATGCCGGACTCATTTCTGTTTTGACAAAGAGGCTAGATTAGCAGACCCAAATGTCTAGACTTCAATAAGCATTTGATAAACTTCTTAAGTATAATGGAACAATATGAGATGGATTGTCCCATAATCAGATGGATTTATACCTAGTTGAGCAACAGAGTTGGAAGGGGTCTTGGAGGTCTTCTAGTCCAACTCACTGCTCAAGTAGGAGACCCTACACCATTTCAGACAACTGGCTGTCCAGTTTTCTTAAAAATTTCAGTGATAGAGCACTTACAACTTCTGGAGGCATGCCATTCCACTGATTAATTGCTCTCACTGACAGGACATTTCTCCTTAATTCTAAGTTAGATCTCATGTTAACAAGTTTCCATCCATTACTTCTTATCCTGTCTTAAGGTGCTTTAGAGAATAGGTCGACCCTATTCTCCCATCAAATATTGTGACAGCCCCCCAAATATTGGGAGACTGCTATCACGTCACCCCTAGTCCTTCTTTTCATTGGACTTTTCATGGACATACCCAATTCCTATAACTTGTTCTGACTAGGCTTCCTTAGAAATTAAACATCACAAACTTACTCCCGGCAAATCTGTTTAATTCATACGGCTGTAAATTACTTTCATTTACAGTCCGCAAGGCTTGATAAACAGTCTTTCAGAGGAAGGTTATCAACACTCACCTATCTCACGTGGAACGCTGCCAAAGAGCTAATTTCCAGATGCAGGGCAAGGCCAAACTTGGCAGAGTCACAAACAGAATTTTCAAATCTTGAATCGGCCACATGAACTAATTGCTTCCTGCAAAAGCTCACGTTCACTTCTCTTTTATGTCTTATGGGAGGGGCCAATCATCTCCAAGCCTTAATTGTTCCTGTCTCCAGGCAGCTCTGTTCATGCGCACACTGGGAACAGGCTCATGCTGTTCTTCTGCCTTGCTGATAACAGACACCGGAGGCAGCAAAGAACTAGCAGATGGCCTTGGCCTCCTCTCTGCCTCTGAACTCAGAGCCATCGTCCGAGCCTTCCCCAAATTCCAGGACTGACCTACGTTCCTTCCCAACCTCCTCACTGTCCAAATCTGCTGCCAGCTCTGCTGGCCGTTGGTGGGCCACAACATAACTATTCTTCATATGATTTACCCTCTAGTCCCTTAGTCATCTTTGTTGTTCTTCTCTGCACTCTTTCTAGTCACAACATCTTTTTTTTATATCATGGCAACCAAAACTGGGTACAATAGTCCAACTGTAGTCTTACCAAGCCACTATAAAACAGTATAAAAAGTTCATGTGATCTTGATATTGTCTCTATTAATGCAGCTTAGGACTATGTGGACTTTTTTGGCAGCTGCAAGACACTGCTGACTCACAGTTAAGTGGTTGTCCACTAGGACTCTGAGATTGCTCTCATAAATATTGCTGTTGAGCCAGGTACCACATGTGCGTTTGGTTTTTTCTTGCCTAGTGTAAAACCTTTCATTTGTTACCAATGAATTACATTTTGTTGGACAGGGCCCAGTGTTCAAGTCTGTCAAGATCTTTCTGTATCTTGAACCTGTCTTTTAAACTGTTGGCTATTCCCTTAAGCTTGTTGCTTGCAAATTTGATGACTTCCTCTGCTCATCTAAATTGTTTATGAAGATGTTGAAGAGCACTGGGCCTGACAGAACTTTAGGGTACCCCACTGCATCCTTCCCTCCATGTAAATATAGTTCCATGGAGGACTACATGATGAGTGTAATTGGTTAGCCAGTTACAAATCCATTGGGTGGTGATGCTGCCTATCCGACATTTTTCTGTCTTACCAAGAAGGCTGTGGTCTACACTATCAAATGCCTTACAGAAGTCTACATATATAGTGTCCACAGTATTTTGCTGGTTCGCTAATTTAGTCACTTTGTTAAAGAGTGCAGTAAGATCCATCTGGCATGATCCGTTTTTGACAAACCCATGTTGGCTTCTAGTAACAGCTTTGCTCGTTTCTAGGTTTTCATAGATCAATTGTACCCAAAGTATGGATCCACGATCACATGGAGAGAGGCATACACCTAAGGCTTTTTATAACATGACTCAGATGAGAGATAAAAGGGATAACTCAGCAAATTTGCAGATGACACCAAACTCAAGGTTCCAAACTATCTTGACAGACTTGAACACTGAACTCAGTCTAAATGTAAGGAAACTCAAGTAGGAAAATCCAGATGGACATGGACAAGATAAGGCAGCAGTTGGCTGCGTAGTGAGAAGGATCTGGGGATCCTGGTAGACTACAGATTAAGCACAAGACAGGCATATGCTGCAGCTGCCAAATGTCAGTGTAAATTTGGGGCTACAGCAACAGTTATTATACAAGTGAGATCCCATAGGAAGTGATAGTTCTGCACTGGTCAGATTGAACCTAAATATACAGACACAAAGGAAAAAGTGGAGAAAAAAATGACAAAGATGGTGAGGGTCTTGGAGACTAAGTCCTAACAAGAGTGTTTAAGGAATTCTTATATTTAGACTACAGAAGAGACAAGATAACAGTGTCTCCTCCTTGAAGGTCTACCACAGAGAGGAGGGTGTGGATTTATTCTTCAGCTCCAAAGACAGGCCAAGAACTTACTGTTGTAAGCTTTACAGAGGGAGATCCAGACTTAAAACGAAGAGGAATTTCCTGATAGCAAGAACTATTAAACAATGGAACAGTCTGTTTCCTGGAATCAAGGAAGTCCCATCACTGAATGTTTTCACGCAAAGGTTGGACCACCATTTGCATAAAATGTTTTGGGGATTCCTGCTCTGGCAGGGGCAGGACAAAGATCTCAAAGATCCTTTCCCATTCTATGATTCCATCAGTTGCTCAGTTATGTTCCTGTTTTTTTCTTAGGGCTCACAGCATGTTTTTAAAATTTGGGCTTAAAAAATGTTAGAATCATTTTTTCTACACAAAGGAGAAATATAAGATATGTACAGAAACAAGTCCACATTATTATCAGCCATGGTGGTGCAGTGGTTAGAATGCAGTACTGCAGAGCTAACTCACTGCTCACTCCAGGAGTTCAATTCTGAGAGGCTCAAGGTTGACTTAGCCTTCCATCCTTCTGAGGTGGGTAAAATGAGGACCCAGATTGTTGGGGGCAATACGCTGACTCTGTAAACTGCTTAGAAAGGGCTGTAAAGCACTGTGAAGAGTATAGAAGTCTAAATGCTATTGCTATCATTTCAATCATGCTGAATCCCACCCTTCTAGATCATTCACTTCTTACAAATTATACATTGCCTGGACGTGCTTGTACACTATTTAGAAAATGTGCTTCAGGGACAGTCAAAAAGACAGTCAACCAATGTTCACCCTTGGGGGTACTGATGAGCATTAGTAGCAAGCTCCTTCCTCTTTTACTCTGCTCTGTATTGTGAGATAACAAAGGTCATTAGGAGAGAATTCCACTTGCACTTACTAAGACCCCAAAGCTAATATGGCTCTGAGGAGCCAGTAGGTCTAGAGCAGAGGTCACCAATCAGTAGTCCGCGGACCATTGGTAGTCTTAGTAGTCATGTTAGTGGTCTGCAGGATTTAAAATTATGAATTTAGTGGTCCCTGAGGTCCAAAAGGTTGGTGACCCCCTGGCCTAAAGGACTCTTTTCAACCAATTCTTTATTCATTACACCAAACATTTTTCTTTAGATTCTATTTCTCTAGATTCTATTCTAACTCAAATGGGTGGCTGCTGCTTTCCCGTTGCTACCAGCCTAGCACCTTTGCACCTGTGTGAGAACTCACCTTTCCCCAGCAGCAACAAAGTACTCTCTATGGACGGGATGAACGTGGACCGTCCTTGTCTTTGAATGAAGATCAACCGAGATCTCGGGGGATGGGATTGGTGTTCTTCGATCCACTATGGCTACCTTTCCATCCCACATTCCTACAACCAAAGTAGAGGCATCGCTTGCCAAGAAGTCAAATGAAGACAGACTGTGGCTCTCATTTCGGTATATCTGTGAACGAGAAAGGGTTTCCATTAAGACTAGGCCTAAGGCATTATTCAGCCTGAGCTACTGACTTGATGCTTGCATTTCATAACAGCTGGAAATTAAACTTCCATCTATTTTCAAGGCTCACTTATAGCAGTCAAAAGGAGAAAAGCAGACTTTCCTGAAGACAGCTGCGTTTCCCAAACACACAATAATATTCACTCTCTAACTCAAGAAAAAAATAAGCACAGCTGGAAGTTGTCACTTAGAACACAACTATCCAGAGTATCCTGTGATATTTTCTCTAGAGCCCCAGGCCTCAACTTGTGGCATTCTCCTTCCAATAGCGGCAAAGGCTTCCCAGGCAGATGGGAGAGAGCATTGCTTCTTTTCAGTTTCACCTGCCTCCGGGGACAGGGAAGAAGGGCAGGAATGGGAGAGCCCATTCCAAACTCCACTGTACCCGACCGAGCCAAGCTATGCTCCACTTGCTAAGGGAACAGTGCTGTCAAGACTTTGCAGCCTTTCCTTAAAAAATAGGTAAGTATAAGCAGACAGAGGACTTGGAGTAGATTATCCACAAGGTCTCTGCCAAATGTGGCATTATAGGATTCCTAGTATTATTTAATGACTGAAATATTTACCTCCTCAAAAATTCTTCGAGTTACATCCCCAGATCGTAATGTGCCATCGTGACTGAGAGATAAAAGATGAGCAGGATTAACGGGAGAAAAGTGCAAACAGCTGACTGCCTGGCTGTGAGGTGTGAAGACGTAGGCTCCATTTTCTAAACTGGAGTCCTGAAAAACACAAACCAGAGCAATACCACAGTTACAGTCCTGCTTTTCACAATCAGCAATGGAACTCACAGCAAGGGCCACACCAGGAAGAGGAATACTTTCTCATACAGGGACACAAATGCTGTGTTCCAGCCAGAGGGCCCCATCTCAAAAAGTGAGAATGTTCCAACTTGGGTGAACCAAAACAAAAAAGCCTTTTGTATCGATATTCCCCGGGATCTGATTTAACGAAGGTAAATCTGCCAGAAAGCTGGCAGAGACAGGCTTCAGCAGTTCTTCTATCTTCCTTATCTTTTTGAAGATACTGTAAAGATGTTTGCTCTCCTTCAATAATTTGCCACTTCTCAATCTTCCTGGATTTCTCCAGAATAATACAGGTAGTCCTCAACTTACGACCACAATTGAGCTCAAAATTTCTATTGCTAAGTGAGACATTTGTTAAGTCAGTTTTGCCCCATTTTATGATCTTTCTTGCCACAATTGCCAAGTGAATCACTGCAATTATTAAGTTAGTAACACGGTTGTTAAGTGAATCTGGCTTCCCATCGACTTTGCTTGTCAGAAGCAAAAGGAAATCAGACAATGCACAAGCCTTTCTTAAGCTTCTCCATTTCTTTCCAAATCACAGAACCTACATTTCTTGGAACAGTGTTTCTCAACCTTGGCAACTTTAAGATGTCTGGATTGCAACTCCCAGAATTCCCCAGCCAACATACCACAGCAACTTGAAGTTGCCACAGTTGAAAAACACTGCCTTGGAACAAAGCTCAAACCTCTGCTCGGCTATCAAAATCCTGCCAAGTGAGAGGGAAACGGAGCAGCCTGACTTATCTGAATAGCACGAGGGCCACATCTGAGTTTCATTTTTTGCCTGACAATATTCACTTGCCCAGCCAAATGTTTCTTGTTTCTTTAAACATTCAACTATTTCTACCTAACGTAATTTATATGGAAGCTACCTTGAAAGCATAATAAAACATTGCTGCAAAGACAATGAATCATGAAATACTTACCAAATCCCAGATGCCAATCTGCCCCCACTTGTCCCCAGCTGCCACCAGAGTTCTGCTTTCTGATGGATGGACAGCCACAGAATAAATCCGGCTTTTCACCACTTTTGCAACATGTTCTTCTCTGAGGACCATCTCACGGAGATGGGTTTTGTAACTGGGCCAAAATAATGAATATGTTAGTTTAAATACAAAGTAAACACATTTTAAAAAACCAAGTTAGAATTAATTTCAGAGTCACCTTTCTAAGTTACACGAGCTCTTCTCACTCTTCTTTCCTTCCACCTAGTTAATGGTTGGAAAACAATGCAGAAATTATTTACATTAAGTGTTCAGTCGCTTTCTTTTTTTAAAAAAAGATTATTGAAAATTATTAAAAAGTACAGGAAAAAAAATAGCAATGTGTTGTCTCTTTCAAACTTACTAGTGAATTCTAAAAATACCTGGCTTATTTTTGCCCATATGCTGAGAAATGTGTCAGTTTCTGGCTCCTGAACAGTAGCAATCATTGGATGAGGTCCAGGTGGCAATCGGACCTTTCAAAAAAGGAAAAGATGTATAAAACAGTGAATTGCACTGTATATTATCAGTGCAGTTCACAGAAAAAGCAGCAAGCAGAAATACAGATTCTTAAACAAATTATTTTGCTTTGTTTGCACAATCCAAGTCACTTGAGCAAAGCTAAATTTAAGTCACACTCAAAGCAACTGCACGCGCATTAGTAGCGAGGTGGCAGTGAAAATCCAAGACCATCCATTAGGATCAGAAGTCCCTACATAAGGTAACTCTCAATCAGAAAAGCTTTGCCAGCCAAGGGCAGAAGCCCCTAATGTGTCTGAGTCACCCAGAGGGCCAAGCACAAGCGCATCTTAACCTGCCCTCTCCCCTGTGGTCCTCTTACATGCTCCTCTTCCACAGGAGACTCCACCTTTGCTTCTGGCTCCGGGAGGGGAATGCCCAGTGGATCTATTCTCTGCAAACGCATGGATCTTCGACAAGTTGTCTTAGTTTCTGCCTTTGGAGACTTAACTCTACTGAGACAATACAAGTGCACCTCTAAAATCTTGTGCGTCAAGAATACATTCATGTCATGAAAACATTTGCTTATGCCCTGTTGGTATTTTCAATTACTTGAGTTCTCACTGTTTTAATTCTCATTGTATTTTCTACTATCATTTCCTCCCTTTGACATCACTCAGGCTGCTCTGTGCGACAATCTGACGATGTAGGAACTTGACTGGATGAGGCTGGAGACCAAGAGCCCTGCAGCTCTTCCCCAACTGGCTAAGCAGATGTGTGTGTGGATTGTTTCCATTGGGCTACGACACAGAGGGGGCTACCCGTTTTCTCCAAGGATGCTTTCCTCCAGCCAATACCCAGGACCTACTCTGAAGTAGGATCCCTTTTATTGTTTGGATACTTTCCTAACACCCTATTCATAATGCCTCCTTAGAATATCCGATATTCTGTATCTTTCACTCCAGAATCCTGACAGGAAACAAGGCTTGACCTTCCTTTGCAGTCTTTCACCTGTTTGAAGAAAGCCGTTTACTGAGGTGGACGAGTGTTTGTGGCCTTTTAGAACAATCCGCAGCCTGCAGTACCATGAGATGTAACAGCTACTAAAACCAAACCGGGAGTTCCAATATTTGCTAAAATGTCTGTAAGGACCCGTTTGTTATCAGGAGGCATTTTGCTGCCCACCTTAAGCAAGCAATACACCAATTCTTTTCCTGGGTTTCCTAACACCACCAATAAACTTCCAGTCTACTGATAAGTTTTCTCCCTTTGTGCTCCCCCCCCTGAGTTTATTTAAGCCACTTTTGGCCTTTTTCCTGTCCTCCAATTTTCCTCTCCCACTACCCCACTTTAAGAAACATCATGAGTGCTGCTTCCCAGTCATTTATCCTGCTGTAGGATCCTTTCATTTTTTTGAAATCCAGGATATGTATTTGGGTACATTCAGTTTAGTACATTCATGTGATTCACATCCTTTTCTTGTAAGGTAAGCATCATTATGCCAAGACATAAAAAATGGCAGGGGGAGGGGGGGAACAGAGACAGGAAACATATCTGTACCTCGTTTCCACCCATGTGCACTTGTTCACTCCATCTTCCCCCAGTTCATTCTTATTTCCACTGTCCTTATCTCTTCCTCTTGGAGGATCTCAGTAACTTCATGTAATGAACCTTCCTCTCCACCTATTTGCTCTTCCTTCATATTTTACAATTCATTCTCCTTAGGCAACTACGCCACCTCAACGTAGTTCTGCAGTGTTGAATATTCACTTTTGTATTCAGATGGTCCTTACCCCAATCATAAACTGTTTTTATACTTAGCTTGTGAGATTTAAGGACTGTATAAAGTGTAAGCTTTTAAATTTAAGCTTTACTTAACTGTGGGTTCCACAGATACCATTGGAAGGGCTAGTGACAGGCCCAGAACATTTTCCATGGTGGGTGTGTCTGGATTAATTTTCGGTTGGGATTGCCAGATATCTCTACTCTGCCTTCGGTTAATGTACACACAATATAGTTTTACCTCTTTATTCCTTGTGTCTTCCTTTTCAAGGTCATTTTATGAAGTCTGGCAGCTGACTTGAAGGAGAAAAAGAACAGAGAAGCATGCTCTCTCAATGTTTCAACACACTTGTTTTAAAGTATGATATTTTTATCCCATCTTTATTATTTTTATAAATAACCCAAGGCCTAATACTTCCTCCTTCCTCCTCTTTTCCCAACACCCACCCCCCCAGTAATGTGTGTTGGGTTGAGGGAGGAGGGTCTGGCCCAGCAACCCAGGTGGCTTTCAGGCCTAAGGCAGGAGGCGAGCGACCCAAAATTACCCAGGTGCCTGCTTTGTCTAAGGCAGAACTAGAATTCAGAGTCTCCTGGTTTCAAGGCCAGCACCTTAATCCTTATAGCAGGCACGTGCAGGCCCGGACAGCTGCCATGCGGCCCCACAAGAGGGCAAACGTTTGAGATCTGATGTGATTTGTAGGCATGAACCGGCGCCTCTTCCCTCCACGCGGCCGGGAGGTCGGGCAACCCCAGAGCGGCTCTTCTAAATCCGAATCCCCCGAGACTTGGCCAAGGGGGACTGGCAGCCCGCCCTAAGCCTCGGCCCCATTTCTCTCCGTCCACGGAGCCTGGCTTGGCTTGCGCCCCGGCCAAACGGGGAGCGCTTTTCCCAGGCGGCCCTCCCGCCTCACGGGGAGCAGCCGGAGCGCTTGCCGGCCCTGCCCGGGGGAGGCTCCGCACCGACCTCGAAGAGCCGCAGCGAGGCGAAGAAGCGGGCGTTCTCCGAGATGTTCCTTAGCCGCTTCCTCTCGTAGGCCGACAGCTGCGCCCCCTCGCCGCCTCGCCGGGAGGGAAGGCGGCCTTCGGGCGCCTCTCCCGCCTCCGCTCCGGCCGCCCGGAGGCCCCAGGAAGCTCCCGCGGATCCCGCCATGCCTCCCCCGCCTCCAAGCCGGCTTCCCGCCACAGCGGCAGGCGCGCGCACGCGCAGATGCCCCGCCCGGCTGGGGGCGGCGCCTCCCTCGCGATTGCCGGGGGGGGGGGGAACCCCGCGGCCTGTTCAGTTTTCACCGCCAGTCAAGGCCGCTTATTTAGGTGGTGGCTCCCCCTTAGCGAGCGGAGGGGCCCTTCGCTTCTGTCCCTCAGACAGAAGCGCCTGGGATGACGGGGGGGGGGGGCAAAAGACACCTTGCAAAAACGCTTCTGTCCTCAATTGGGCCACCCAGCCCTGACCCCTCCCCCCCACAGGCCACCCGAGTTTCCTAGGCAACCCTGGGACCCCCGGCCCCTCCTTCCCCTGCCACAGGGGCCCGGCTCTTTCCTGGAAAGGTGGAAGAGGAGCAGGGCAGAAGGCAGAACCCTCCCCCCCCCCCTTCCCCTGGACGTGCCCCTTTCCCCCCCCCCCCCCCCCCCCCCCCCCACCCTTTTCTGGTCCTGGAGAGCCCCCCCCCCCAAGACTGGTGACCAGGGGGCCATCTCTTGCCAAGCTCCCTTGCTCAAAGGGCTGCTGCTGATCGCTGCCCATACAACTTAACAGATAGAAATCTTTTAATCTCCACTAGCTAACTGTCTCCCGCCTCCCGGGCATTCATCTCATATTTAGGGGACTCATATCCACAACTCAAAAGCTTTCTTATGCAGCAGCTCACAAGAAGTGACTTAATTTAAATGCTTTACTTATGTACGAGCAAGTTATGAAACACGAGTACTTAATATAAAAGTCACTGAAAAATTTAATACATTTATGCTGAATAACATCTATAAAAATGAAAATAACTTTTAAGGGCATCACAAAAGCATGTAAGAAGGTTTAAGGTATTGTCTGCTTTGGGGCTTTGGCGGTGCCATGATTCCAGGCCTCTTGCCAGCTCCTGGTTGGCCAGGAAAAACACAGGAAGTAGAACTTCTAGAATTGGACGATGCGCTTTTGCAGGCTTTGTAACTCCTAGGAAGAGAGAAGAACAAACGGGCTGTATCTTTTGTTTCAAAAAAATCACACGGGCTTCTGCCACACAGTTTAAAAGGTCATTTGCATATGGGGAAAGGAAACACAGTGACACCGGCAGAGACTTCTTTTAGGAGTATGAAAAGTGAAGCGTTTCCTTCTCATCACCTTTTCTGAAACCTCAGGGCTCAGGTGGTATTTATATTTGTGTGGCTGTTACAATGGGGGTGGGGGGTGGGCAGGAAGGAGAGGCACAGCCAGCCACTGGTCATGTTTTATATCTCCATCCCGGATCACCCTAGGGATGTCCTTTCCGTGATGTCCTGTTGCCTGGAGGCGGTGTGGGCTTGGATGGGTAGGAAGACTCAGACTCAACCCATCCAAGACTGAGTGGCTGTGGATGCCGGCATCTCGGGATCTAGAGGTACCATCTTTAGTGATAGGAGGGGAGATTCTTACCCCCTCCACTAGGGTTCACAATCTGGGTGTCCTCCTGGATTCTCAGATGTCCATGGATGGCCATCTGACGGCCGTAACCAGGGGGCCTTCGCACAGGTACATCTTGTGTACCAGTTGCGCCCTTTCCTAGACCAAGATAACCTCGCCACGGTCACCTACACCCTTGTTACTTCTCGGTTGGATTACTGCAACGCCCTCTACATGGGGCTGCCCTTGGGATGCATCCGGAGGCTCCAGCTGGTCCAGAATGCGGCCGCGCGGGTAGTTACGGGAGTTCCTCATTACTCCGTGCAACACCTCTCCTGCGCGAGCTGCACTGGCTGCCGGTTGCTCTCTGGGTTCATTTCAAGGTGCTGGTGCTTACCTATAAAGCCCTACATGGCTTAGGCCCGGGGTACTTGCGGGACCATCTTCTGCCTTCCTCCCACCGTCCTGTGCACTTCCACAGAGCAGGCCTCCTCAGGGTACCGTCGGCCAAACAATGTCGACTGGCAGCCCCCGTGGGAGAGCATTCTCTATCGGAGCGCCAACCCTCTGGAATGATTTGCCCACCGAGCTCAGGATAGCCCCGGACCTCCTCTCCTTTCACTGCGAACTGAAGACGTGGCTCTTCTGTCAACTAACTTGATTTACTAGGGGTTGCACAAACTGTAATAATTTTAAATATGGTTTTTAAGGGGTTTTTAACTTATTTTGTTATTTTGTGATTTGTATTATTGATTGTTGTTGTAAGCCGCCCTGAGTCCTTCAAGAGAATGGTGGCATATAAATCGCAAAAATAAATAAATAAATGAATGAATGAATGAATGAATGAATGAATGAATGTTAAAGAATTCCAAAGCTATTGTCAATGTCGGAATTCAATCCGCAGGCCTACCAGTGGATATCTCCAAGGAACTTTTCATGATGATATAGTTAAAAGATGCTTCATTAGCACTATGTCACAGTTTTATTCAACCTTTATGAAGAATCGGAAAACATACCTCTTAGAATAAGCCTGCTGTCCCCCAGATCCTTTTTTTTTCTTCGATTCTCTAAAAAAATGAGACTTCTTTCTCTTCCTTCCCTTGCCATTTTTGGTTTGGAAATAGCTGGACGTCGTATATGTTGCTTCTCCTTCCTCACCTTCACGGTCACATCTGCTAACATCAGTCTCTGTGGCTGCGAGAGGCTTCTTTTCCGCTATGGAGAAAAACCCAACTTCCTTAACACAATTCCTTTTTCTTAGTTCGGACAGCATTTCTGCCTTAGGGGTCCCATTGGCATGACTGCCACTGAAGACTGCCTGAGAACCTTGTCTAGACCTAAACAACTGAACTGTGACAGCGATAAGGAAAAGAGTCAACAGGACAGAAGTTAACATTTTAGCAAGATTCAGTTGCAGTGTGACCAGCCTATGCATTAAGTAAATTAAGTGATTTAAATACCTGGTAATAACTTTGTACAATACTTCTGCATCACGTCTAATATTTCTGCTCCATATTTCTCTAATTTGTCCTCTGTGACACCATCAATCTGAAGCAAAACTGCTGGATCTGAAGACAAAGTCTCTGGAAAAAAAAAAAATCTCAATACAGCTTTCTTGGCATCCGCAATACCAAACTGGCTTGTCATTCCTGTCTTCCTAGAATTTTTTTTGAACTTCCCAATTTAGGCTACAGTACGGTGGTCTCGATTCCAAGTCTAACCAACCAACCAATCCTGCTTAGCTTTTTTGAGATCAGCCAAGAGCTGCTATATGTTGGCCACCTGTTGACATCATGGAAGATCCTTATTACCCCGCTACAATACAGAAAAACCTTGCCATCTCTGCCTTCAGGGATGTGATTTGACTTTCCAACACCCTGTCAGGACTCAGTGACATTGACTGATTTTTCATGGAGAGCATCAGTGGTGAAATCTAAAATTTGTTACTACCGGTTCTGTGGCTTGGTGGGTAATGTGACTGGGTGGGCATGGCTAATTTGTTTTTTTTAACTTTTAAAACCATTTTTTCTACAACCTCTTCGGCGAAGAGGTTGTAAAAAATGCTTTCAAAAGGCTCTGATGATCCCAGCTGAGTTGCCTGATTGGCAGAGGCTTTTTTTCTTTTAAATGCCTTTGATGATCAGGCAACTCAGCTGGGATCATCAGAGGCCTTTTTTTTAAAGCATTTTTTCGGCCAAAGAAGTTGTAGAAAAAATGCTTTTAAAAATTAAAAAAAAAGCATCTGATGATTGTGCGGCTCAGCTGGGCATGGGGGGGGGGGGCAGGGATTTTTGCTACCGTTCTCCGAACCACCCGCCTCCATCGCTACCAGATTGGGCGATCCGGTCCGAACTGGGAGCATTTCACCCCTGGGTAGCATTATGAGCCTGATATTGCCTGAAGGTCATCAGACAGACATGAAGAAATCGACATGAAATGGAGCCAGGACTATAGAAACAGGGCACTTTTGAAAATGGAAAATCTGAAGACAGACAAATTTTACAACACTTACAGCATCCTACCAAGTAACATTTTTTAAATGTCATCAGGTATCATGGCCTTTTCTTACCTAATTCAAGCTTATGCAGAGAAAGCAAGTGAGAAAACAGGTGGATGAGATGGCAAATAAAGGAAGATAAAACTGCCCAAGGAGCTGCTGATACAGTTCTACAGAGGAATTATTGAGTCTGTCAACAGCACCTCTATAACTGTCTGGTTTGGTTCTGCAACCCAACAAGACAGACACAGACTTCAGAGGATAATTAGAACTGCAGAAGAAACAATGGCTACCAACCTGCCTTCCATTGAGGACCTGTATACTGCACGAGTCAAAAAGAGGGCTGGGAAAATATCTACAGACCCCTTGCATCCTGGACATAAACTGTTTCAACTCCTACCCTCAAAACGACGCTATAGGGCACTGCACACCAGAACAACTAGACACAAGAACAGTTTTTTCCCAACCGCCATTACTCTGCTAAATAAGTAATTCCCTCAACACACTCAAACTATTCACTAAGTCTGTATTACTATTAAACTTCTCATCATATCCCACCACCCATCTCCTTTTTTTTTTTTAATTTGATTTATATGCTGCCCTTCTCCGGAGACTCAGAGCGGCTTACAGTGCGTTAAGCAATAGCCTTCATACTTTTGTATATTTATACAAAGTCAGCTTATTGCCCCCATAATCTGGGTCCTCATTTCATCTACCTTAGAAAGGATGGAAAGCTGAGTCAACCTTGAGCCTGGTGGGATTTGAACTTGCAGTAATTGCAGGCAGCTGATCTTAATAACAGTGAATTAGTCCACTGCGCCACCAGGACTCCTTCCACTTATGACTGTATAACTGTAACCTTGTACCTCATGATGCTTGATGAATGTATCTTTTCTTTTATGTACACTGAGAGCATAGGCACCAAGACAAATTCCTTGTGTGTCCAATCACACTTATCCAATAAAGTATTCTATTCTATAAAATGGCAAGGATTGCTATTTGAACAAGTGTTGCATTTATCATACATAACCTGAGCATTGCATTGAAGTGTTGGAAATTGTACATTTGGCATGTCAGTGACATGATAGTTATGATAACACGCTTGTTATTTTTATTGTAACACATAGGATTTATCCTCAACTATATCATACAAATTTTTCCGTGAAGATATACATACATACATACATATTACCTGCTATTCGTTTTAATGTGGCAGTGTTAAAAATATTAAAATAGTGGATATTAAACACTTTCCCAAGGTTTTTACAGACATCTGTGAGTTCAGAGAGACACTTCTTAACCATCTCTTCCCGTAGGGACATCTTGGTCTCCAAAGCCCTCTGCTTCCGGATATTGCTGGCACTTTCTGTTTCACAGAACTCCACCTGAAGGGCATGAAGATGCACGTTGGTATACAATAAAAATGAGAACACTTCTGAAATGTTGTTTACAAGGGAAGAAAGAAGAGGGGACAGTCCAGAACAACTGATGGCTGACAGCAGGAAAGCCCCTTTGCAGCAGCCCCCGTCACTATTCGGTTTTTCTGAACCATTCCGCAGCAGCTCCAGCCCATGCCGAGGGGCAGCTGGGTCTGCAGTCACGCACCTGCAAACAGCCGTTCAGCACAGCATCAGCTTTTTCCCCCAGCTGGATGTATGCTACCGCTTGATCGTTGGCAGTGATGTACAAGTCTTCATCCAGAATCTTGTCCAGCACCAGCCTCCTAAAAAGTCGTTCGGCGTTATGGCGGGAGTAGGCTGCTCCCTTGCCAAAGAGACCACGCTGAATCTTTGCAGCTTTTGAACCTAGGAAAAGGAGGAGAGTATAGCCTATTTTTATGGCCAAGCCAACTTATCACTTGAAAGTTCACGGCTCTTCTTCAGAAAGGACAGAGCCCAGGATTGGGAACCTCTGGCACTGAACAAGAAAGACTCTGGTCCACATCTGGATATAACCAGCTGGGAAGGTCTGAGCCAGAGTGCGCTGATTGGGCAGCCTGGAATATGCACCTTTCTCTAGGTTTCTCGTAGAAAGGGGAAGAGAGCCCGGCCCCTCCCGATTCCTCCTTTCAGCCCTCCCTGCTTCCCACACAGGTAGCCAGGGCAGCCAAAGGGACTGTCCAGTCTCTCCTCAGGCAATTCACTTGGCTTCTCTGTGGCTGAAAGAGAGAGAAGACCCCCCCCCCAAGGCAATATGGAAGCTGGGATGGCCGTTGCTCGGGCACAAAGGGCACAAATTCCACCTCGCCATCTCTGTCATGTCAACAAGCTGCTACCCTCTGAACCCCAACAGAAGACAAGGAGGGGGATAAAGGGAGCCCTGGGATACTCCTGGAAATGACAGTGCGTGAGACCCTGCACATCCTTCCTTGGCAAAAGGGGAGAGCTGGGGAGAAGAAAATGTTTTACAACCTATCCGGCACCCAATGTTGAAAAAAATTTACAGGATTTGTATATGTACATGCAAATGTAGAACTTACCCAAGAAAATGTCAATCATCATATTGAGGGTATATCTTCCTGCATTTCTCTTGATATTTCTAGGTCCTTTTTCACCACAATATTCCTTTACAAACCTCACAATGTTTTTTACTTCTTCGGTCACATTCCTCAACTTGTATACCTAATAAATGTAGTTTTATTAATTCTGTCTCTCACATAAACCAGTACACTGCAGCATTTAATACCACTTAAATGTCATGTAAATGTAATTAATTACTTATAATAGGAATATCATATAATAGCTTTTTTGGGATGAAGAACAGAAATAACGAGAAAAAATGGTATGCTACCATATGGAAAACTAACTTCTTCAGCTGGCTGCTTTCAGCCCTTCCCAGGAAGATTTATGTTCAGTATTTATATTTCATATTTCTAAACTGCCCACTCCTCAGAGAGGGGCCTGATCCAGCTGTTTAGAGGCAAACCTGGAGGCAGAGCTGCTTACCTGTTGTTTGGAGCAGTTGTCGCAACTTACTTCGGGGTGCTCCTTACAAAACCTAGGATTAAAGTCCGTTTCCCCGAAGTACGCCAGCAACTGTATCCTCCGGCATTCCATGATGTTCTCGCAGTAATGGACCATGCTGTAGAGGTTGTTGAAGTGTGTCTGCCGGGTGTGGCTGTTGCCCTCCCTTTCCACTGAAAGGCAAGCAGCGGGGCCCTTGTGAGAAAAGGGTCCAGAGGAACCGGAACCAGAACCAGAACCGGTTGTTCCAGACCTGGCACAAGCGAATGAAGTTTCACAAAGCTGCTGCAAACTTCTGAGGATCCGGGTGAGGATGGAAAGAAACACCCCACGGACCTTGGAACCCCCCCTTTGTGGCCATTTTCCTGGAACAAGGGGATCCCCCAGCCGCCAGACAGTCCTGCTGGATCAGATTAGGTTGGGACAAGCACCGTCCCAAAGCTCGCTGGGAAAAGCAGCTGCCAATTGTAGTGCATTTTCCATTTTTTGAAAAATTAGTCCTAGCTGTTAAAGCCCAACCTGTTCCCAATCCTCACCCTATATACCTAGATCCCTTGGCAAACAGGAAACAAAAGAAATCAGCCAGGCAGCCATTATAATCAGCTAGACCAATTCCGGCAATCTTTCTAGGCAAAAGAAGTCAAAGCCAAATTATGAAAGGCTGGAATGTGACGGCCTCTCACGTAACAGTGCAAGCAAGATAAAGTCAGTCTCATTTTGGCTCTGAATATTGTTGGAGTGGCAGGCAGTGAGCGATGCTTCGGGAAGGGCTGCTTGCACAGAGAAGCACGGAAAGAAGATCATCAGCTGGACATGCCCTCTATTTAGGTTTAGGGTTTTCTGTTCACCGTTAGCCGACTGGACCCTTTGGGAGCGAGCAGCACCGTGAGTGGGCAAGGGAATAAACGACCAGCTCAGAGCTTGAAATGACACTTACTCAGGATGAGCCGTCTCAGCCTGGTCACGTCGCTGTAGCTGTAGAAAAGAAGGCAGTGGGAGACTTCACCATCCCGCCCGCTTCTGCCGGATTCCTGATAGTAGCCCTCAATCGATTTCGGGAGGGAGGCATGGATCACAAAGCGCACATCGGGCTTGTCGATCCCCATTCCAAATGCAATGGTGGCACAGATAACCTGGAAGTCAAGAGAACAGGCCACTTCATGCAGGGGAAGCAAGAGCATCCTGGACTAACTCTGGCTCCTTCCCTCTTCCTCTTTGCCCAAAGCTCAGGCTGGGCAGAACGATCGCCATCCTCGGCCATGTTCCCTGCCCATGGGCCTGGCTGCCTCTTCTACCACATTGCTCCCTATTTGCTGGTGCCGGTATGGCTGGGAATCAAGGTGAGTCCAGGGTCTTGCTAGGGAAGAACCAAAGCGAGAGTACAGCCAACTGACGGGCAGAGCCGGTCACTGGTTCATCCCCTTTGGCCTATCCCTCATTGCTAGCCCACAGAGATGCTGCCAGGACTGCAGGCAATCCCTCTCTCTTCTGCTCTTCTTCAAACCCCTCCCGAGGAGGGAAAAGTCAAGCACACCAACGGTTTTATCCAATCAGGGGAAGCAGCCCAATTGCTACATTGGGCAGTGCCACAAAATGATGGCATACTATTTGAGCCAATGTCTTCTGAACTGGAACATTTTGTCCCATTTGATAATAAAATAATAGAGTTGGAAGGCACCTTGGAGGTCTTCTAGTCCAACCCTCTGCTCAAGCAAGAGACCCTATACCGTTCCAGACAAGCGGCTGTTCAGTCTCTTCTTGAAAACCTCCAGTGATGGAGCACTGGATAGAGCCGAGGAGGCGCAGTGGTTAGAGTGCAGTACTGCAGGCTACTTCAGCTGACTGCTAGCTGCAGTTCAGCAGATCGAATCTCACCGGCTCAAGGTTAACTCATCCTTCCATGGTGGGTAAAATGAGCACCCAGATTGTTGGAGACAAGAGGCTGACTCTGTAAACCACTTAGAGAGGGCTATAAAAGCACTATGAAGTGGTATATAAGTCTAAGTGCTATTGCTATTGATATCCACAGAAGGCAAGCTGTTCCACTGGCTAATTGTTCTCCCTGCAGGAAGTTTCTCCTTAGTTCTAGATTGGATCTCTCCTTGATTAGTTTCCATCCATTGCTTCTTGTCCTGCCTTCAAGCGCTTTGGAGAATAGGTGGAACACCACCAGCCCCTCAAATATTGGAAGACTGCTATCATGTCACCCCTTGTACATCTTTTCACTAGGCTAGACAAATCCAATCCCTGCAGCCGTTCTTCATGTTTTGGCCTCCAGCCCCCTAGTCATCTTAGTTGCTCTTTTCGGTACTATCTTTTTTATATAAGTAGTCCTTGACTCAATGACCACAATTGAGCCCAAGTTTCTGCTGCTAAATGAGACATTTGTTAAGTGAGTTTTGCCCCATTTTATGACATTTTTGCAGCAGTTGTTAAGTGAATCACTACAATTGTTAAGTTAGTAATGTGGTTATTAAATGAATCTGGCTTCCCCATTGTCGGAAGGTTGCAAAAGGTGATCATGTGACCTCGGGACACGGCAACCATCATAAGTATGGTGCGAGTCAGTTGCCAACTGTCAGAATTTTGATCACATGACTATGAGGATGCTGCAACGGTCCTAAGTGTGAAAAACAGTGATAAATCACTTTTTTCAGTACCACTGAAACTTTGAACAGTCACTAAACGAATTGTTGTAAGTCGAGAACTACCTGTAATATGGAGACCAAAATTGGATGCAGTATTCTAAGTGTTCTTAAGGCTTCTCATCTTCCCAAGAATCCTGTTCAAGCCACAGTATTGGTCAAAGAACGAAAAGCCCTATTTTGCTGTTATGTCAGTAGAATCGGTGCTGGTCTGAGCTCTTGAAATCTGACCGGGCTCAAGCGTTCCCTGCACTTCCCTTTGTAGAGGGCGAGTCCCGTTGCCCCTCCTTCCCCCCTTTGGCTTTAATTGCTGACATGGTCGTGACCCTTTCTCGCAGGGTCTTTTTTCTACCTGGCATCCATCCTGGTTAATCCATTTCTGCTGCACGAGGTCTCTAGTGCCGTCCGGGAGGCCAGCATGGTACGCCAGGGCTGAGAGGCCCCCCCCTTGCAAAGCGTTGGCCACTGAGTCACATTCATACCGCGAGAGACAATAAATAATTCCCGAGTCACCTGCAACACACAGGAAAAGGTTTAGGGTCTCAAGTCCTCTAAAGAGCTCTTCCAGTGTGGATGGAATTCCAAACTCTATCGCCTTCTTGAATAGACCAGCGTTTCTCAACCTCAACAACTTTAAATTGGCTGGGGAATTCTGGAAGTTGAACGCCACCCATCTTAAAGTTGCTGAGGTTGAGAAACACTGGTCTATTCAAGAAGGCGATAGAGTTTGGAATTCCATCCGTTGGCTTTACTTAATGGCAGCTTATAACAATTCACCATTGGATAGAAACAAACCCAACCGTCAAACTTGACATTGTTCCTTTATCTCCATGGCTTCCCTGCCCTTTAAAGATCGTAACAGATGACGAGGTCCTTTCCCATCTTAGCCCGAACAACAAAGCCGGCTTTTCCCTCTTCCCATAACAAGATGACGAAGGTGAAGCTCTGGAAATGATGTTCCCTGTTGCTGCTCTGCCAACATCTCAGCATGGTTTTCAACCGATACTCTTATGTGGGGCATGCAACGTAATGCCCATGAATGCCACTGTTCCAGAAAGGAGGGACCTTCCCAAATTCCTAGCCTTCCCAACAAAAAACACATTTGAAAAAATATGTATAAAATCATTTATCCCCTTCTTGAGTGTCTCCAACTGGAAGCTGGACGTCCTTCTCTCTGGAATGCCTGCATTTGGATTTTGGCCTTGAATAGGCAAAAAGCCTCAATGGGCCTTTCTAACTCCAGAAAAAGCATAAAGGTAGGGGAAAAGGGCATTTCCAAGCTTTTGTATCTGGCACATCCCTTACAACCAGCTCATTGGTGCTATTACCCAAATACTTTTCAAAATTAAAGGACCCCAAATTTCAAAAGGGTTGAAAAAACTTGCATTAGGCACATGGCACCACTTTATTAATTCTGGGACATTTTTGAACAGGTTTTAGATATCTACAGATTCATTCCACTAGGCTTACCTATTTTGTGCATATTTCACAAAGGAACACTAAGATAGCAAATACCAGAATTTTTCTATAATCTAATAAAAACTTTGGGTTTATAATAATCTTATGCAAGTAGACATTGACCAAGGAAGAACGGGTGATGACTTACAGGGGTGGTATTTTCTGATCCATTGTAAGCAATCTAAAGCAACAGTTTTGGGTTTCTTGGGTAACACGTCGTATTTCAAGTTGTGCCTGTTAAAGCTCATAGTAAACCTAGAAGGATATTAGCGATTTAGTTGAATAAAAGGATTATTGAATGACTCTACGGCTCATCTATACAGCAATCCCAGTGAAGCCATTTCTTCTCCAAATTTCCCAAGAAGGAAATCTCTCCTCTGCCTCCAAGTCCAACTTACACCTGGGGCTGGTGCATCTCCAGTTGATTCAGGATATCCTTCTGCACTCTGGGGTTGGCGGTGGCAGTAAGAGCCATCATGGGAACCAAGGAGAACTTCTTTCGGAGCATGTTAAGCCTCTTGTAATCTTGGCGAAAATCATGACCCCACTAATAAAAAGATTTTTAAAAGTTACATTTACATTTGTATAGTCATGTAAAAAAAGCACACTTTTTGTGTTCTATAGTTTTATGTATCAAGACATAGTAAAAATCATCTGATCCTTACCAGTTTTTAAAGGGAGGTAAACACAACCTCAGATGAACACGAATACGTGTCCTGATACGTAAAACCACAGAATTCCAGCAGGGTGTAACTTTCTTTATCACATGACTGTATTCCGCATCTACTATTTTTACAAATAACTCAAGGCTGCAAACATATCCATTCCTCCTTCTGTTAACCCACAGCAACAACCCTGTGAGATGGGCTGGGCTGAAAGAGGGGACTAGCTCAAAGCCACCCAGCTGGCTTTCGTGCCAAAGGTGGGAGCTGCAGATCTCCCGCTTTCTGGCCTGGTGCCTTGACCGCTAGTGAAATAGACAACCGTTGTGGCCGTCTGTGCCCTTTTCAATGAAACAGATCACCTGACTGACGCAATGGGCCTCGTCGATCACAAAGCGAGCCAAGAGCTGCCGCTGGTACAGATTCTCCAGCGCTGACATCAGCCGACCACTCGAGCAAACCTGGGGAAAGCAAGAGCAGCAGGAGGCTGAGGCCACAACTCTGGCACCGTTCCAAGTCTTCTTGCCTCCTTCACCCCCAGGCCCCATCAGGCAGGCAACAGCAACCAAAGCCTCCTCACCTATAGAGGGACCCAGGCAGAACCCGACTCCATCCAAACCCTTCGGGTCAGCTGGAGCGCTGTTAAGCAGCTCAGGCCTCCATACAAACCTTCTCTGGAGTAACGTAGAGGAGTTTTATGATGGGATCTTTTTTTGAGAGCTGCATGTAAATTCGGGATGCTTCGGCATCAGTCTTGTTGCCTGTGAGGTACGTGGCTGGAATCTAGACAGAGAAGACAGCGGCTCTGATTTGCAGCTAATCTTGGTTGCTGCTGACCGCTTCATTTTGGAAACTGATCAACAGTAAGGCCAATGCTTGTGCTCGGAGTGGGGAAGGTCAGACCATTGCTCTGCTCTTGGCCAGTGCTTGTCCCTTCGGCCACAGAACCAAATTGTAAGAAGCACCACACAATTCTAGATGGACCTGTATTTATTATTCACTGCTGTGAATAATATTGGAAGCCACTTTTGTATAATATTTTTCTTACTTTTCTATTTTTCTTCAATTTTCTTTTCTTGTATTTTTTGCTATTTCTTTGTCTTAGTGTTCATCTTTTCATTTAAATGTTTCAATAACAATTATATGTAAAAAAAACCCAATTCTGGCTGGACCCATAACTCTGGGGAAGCCAAGGCTACATTGTTCTTTCGATGAAAGCAGTTATACACCAGGTTTTCTTCTTAGATTTTTAACAGGACTAAATTTTGTATGAACACAGATTCTACAAGAATTTAGTTTTATATTTGCACGGTCACACTGTAAAGAGCAGAAATCAACATGCCCGTGACAGATACAATGATCTTAGAAAGTTTTGCATTTCATGCAATTTACAGACAATCAAGCAGGAAGCCATCTTGAACTCACATCCATTGAGGTCAGCTTCTGGACTTGATCCACTATCAGGGACCTCAACGGAGAGATGACGATGGTGACTCCCACCGAAACACAGGCTGGTAGCTGATAGCACAGACTCTTGCCACCTCCTGAGCAGAGCAAAAGTACAAGATGAAAACTCTACACATGTTCTATTCTGCTACTAGTTCTATACACACGAGTTCTATATGCACAACCATGGGAGGAGGCCCAGTGCTTCCACTCACACTTTCTCCATCACCTCTACTACCATGAAGATTAAAATCTGACCCGAGACTGAAAGGCAAAGAACCACTAAGTTCAACCTTCTGTTTGGTGCAGGAGTGAAGCATTCCCGGAAGGTCCTTAACACTTGCTCAGGTAAAATACCGTATATACTCACGTATAAGCCGAGTTTTTCAGCCCATTTTTCAGGCTGAAAAACGCCCCCTAGGCTTATACGCAGGTCACAAAAAAAATGACTTTTTCCCTGCAAGCTAGAAAACAGCGGGAGAAGGGGGTTTGCTTACCCCGCCCACTCCCAATCTATTGGGACTGCCTCCTGAGTTCCAGCTGATGGCTAGAGGAAAAAAAAAACTTTAAATTCTTGCCTGGGGGCTTCAAAGGCCCCCCCTACAGCTGATCAGGGTTAAAAGAAAACAAATGAGAAGATCGGTGCCAGCTGCAAAAAGGTGCCTGCTGCAAAGAGCACATTTTTTTTCTCCTTATGCTGAAACCAAAAGCGAAACTAAAACAGCTTGTTGGCTTTGCTGTTTGCTAAGGCAAATTTCTTTTCTTTTTCCTCATCAAAAAAGGTTGGTGAAAACAATGGGAAATTTATGGCAAATGGCAAAAGAGGGGAGTTCAAGATTTTAAAACACAAAAGAAAAAAAGCTCTATTTAAATAGGGAATTGTAATAATTGAGATATTATTAATTGTATATTGTGTTGAAAGCAGAAATGGTTAAGTTGTGGTTTGGAAGAATATTGGGGAAAATTATTTGGTTTATTATTATTGGTAAATATAATTAATTGATTTGTAAGAAATTGGATTGCATGGAAATAATTGGAATATTCATGTTCATATTGATTAATATACAAAAAAGATAGTTATATAACTAATTGATTTATATTAAAATGTTGAATTTGTATTAAACAACTGTAATATTACATAATTAAGCAATGTGAGGATATAGAAATAGATGACAATGGGAAGGGGTATAATATAGAATAGAAGTGAAAAATTGAATTTGATTAATATTAGAGATGAGGATGAAGGGTAATATTGGTTTTTTAAAAAAAGATGAGGAATAAATATGGCAAAAAGGAAATATAGAAATTGTAAATTTAAGTGAAATGACTAAACACTGTTTAAATTTGTGAACCGGCCAAATATTCTGTTCAAAGAAAATACATTGTATGTTTGTATGTGTTTCTAATTATTGCTATTTATTCATATTTGTTCTCTTTTATTCTTTAAAGTTTAACAATTCATTCTTTATCTTAATATCTTTATATGTGTTTGGGGTTGGTTTTCTTCCCTTTCATCTTTTTTATTGTACAGCAATCTTTCTCCTCAAACCTACCACCTCTCTCTTTTCTTTCCTTCTTACTTTCTCTTCCCCCCCTTCTTCTCCTCCCTACTTCCTCTTCCTTTCTTCTTCTCCTCCTCTCTTCCTCCCTCTCCTTTTATGCACATGGACTCCTTTATGCACATGGACTACTCAGAGGGCTGAAAAAGTTATTTTTGACTGGTCCTCGCACTTGTGACCACTCCTTGAACTTACGACTGTCCTCACATTTTACGTTTTGGCCCTATCTTGTCACCATGGTGAGGAGAAGCAGTTGTGAAATGAGTGACACCGTTTTTAAGAATGCTACAATGGGCATAAATGATGACCAGTCATAAGTGCGAAGACCGGTCAAAAGTGCGAGGACCTGTCAGAACTCACTTTTTTCAGCCCTTTGAGTAGTCCTTTTGTGCACATGGACTACTCAGAGGGCTGAAAAAGTTATTTTTGACTGGTCCTCACACTTGTGACCAGTCCTCGCACTTCTGACTGGTCCTCACACTTATGACCATCCTCACATTTATGCCCGTGCAGCATTCTTAAAACCATGTCACTCATTTCACAACTGCTTCTCTTCACCATGGTGACAAGATAGGGCAAAAACGTAAAATGTGAGGACAGTCGTATGTTTGAGGACTGGTCACAAGTGCGAGGACCAGTCAAAAATTACTTTTTCAGGCCTCTGAGTAGTCTATGTGCACAAAAGGACTACCCAGAGGGCTGAAAAAAGTGATTTCTGACAGGTCCTCGCACTTTTGACCAGTCTTTTTTTATTTTGAAATTTACCAGTAGCTGCTGCATTTCCCACCCCCGGCTTATACGCGAGTCAACAAGTTTTCCCAGTTTTTGGGGGTAAAATTGGGGGGGTCGGCTTATATGCGGGTCGGCTTATACTCGAGTATATACGGTACAATTATTTCTTATGAAATTTATTTTAGGAGATCATTCTTTGGGTTTTTATTTAAAGTGCAGCCAAAGATTAGATTGCATAGGAATTCAGATTATTACGCACACTGACTGAAATCCTGAAAATGACTTCTAATCATAATGAACAGCAAATCATACATTAAAAGTAAAACAGAAAATAGCTTTATAATGAGCAGAAGAGTGCTCAATCTGGGTTGTGAATGTGTAATTCAACCAAGTAAGAAATCCAATGGTTTCTTTTATTCCGAGTAAAGTTTAAAATTGATTTAGAGTATAATTACTTGTTATAAAATTACAAACTTTTACTTAACAACCCCCCCCCCCCTTTTGACATGTTGGGCAACCTCATCCACTTTAGTGACTTTGACATCCCCTCTGGCAGGACTGTAAGATCCAAGGAGGAGAGAGAAAGCAAAACTCCACCAATGAACAGCTATTCTGTCTGCATGGATACTAATGATATCATACCCCACAAACCAGATTTAACCCTCCATTAGAGAGGATGGCAAATAGTTCTACCAAGCAGGTGAAGAAAATTGATTCACCTTATGATCAAAAAGCCAGAAGCAAAGAGGTATCTGAATCTGAATGGGCTGTCAACCTCTCCAGACGCCCAATCCACTACAGAACACAATATCCCGTGAAGGGCCTCGACTATAGACCATGTTAGTCAGTTAGAATTCTTTGCAGCTTAGAAGCATTGAAAACCACAGAGACCCAAGAAAACATACGGCAACAGCCCCACCATAGTCCAGGAGAACACAGAACCAGAACCAAGTCAAAGCAGAAGGCAGGGCAGCCCTCAAAAAACTGAAGGACCAAACCATCCTCCTCCCAGCAGACAAAGACCAAGCTGCACTTTTCATGGACAGATTACAATATATACCAAAGAATTACTTGATGAACAAGCCTGCATCCCAGTAAACAACAGCCCAATTAAGAAACTAGGCAACCTGATCACGAGAACTGTTAACCACCCAATCAAGAAAAGTGAACTCACAAATGAAGAAGAGTGACAGATGAAAAACAGTGGATCCATTTTCCCATGCGTCTATGGAGACCCAGAAACACACAAGCCTGATATATCTCTTCATCCAAGTGTATGGTTAAAGAGACCCCAACATACAACAAAGCTGAAGAATTTACAAAAAAGCTTGGACATCTCATACAGGGAGTGAATCTTCCATCCACCCCCCACTAAAGGCCTCCAAAGTATCAAAGACCTCATAACGGAAGAGGATGAGATTAGAGTTTCATTCAATGTCACGGCACCATTTACATTCATAGATCCAGGACTAGTGAAAGAATCCAGGGCAGCAGAACTACATAACACCCCCCCCCCAAGCTAATACCCAATGAAATACGCAGAATCATGGCTCTTATCAACCTCTGCCTCTCTATCTACTTTCAGTTTGATGGACAAATATACCAACAAATCGGAGGAAAACCCTGGCGGAATCACCATTGTCAGATTTCCTAACAGAGACTATAATGCAGCATCTGGAAAGCACAGCACTCCCAGGCATTTGACCAAAAGTATAGAACTGCTATGTAGACAAAACCTTTCTCATTATAAAAAAGGAACACCTAGAAAAGATACACAAAGCAATCAACAACACCTTCAAGAAAACAACAACACACTACCTTCCTGGATAGTGGAAGTGATGGCAAATTAGAAACGCAAGTCTCTGAAAAACCACACACTACACTAGTCAAATGTTCCACTAGCAAAGTATCAACCCAAACTCCTACGAAAGGAGCTGGGAAAGAACATCACTCAGACAACCCAAAGCACGAGAGAAAGGACCACCTATGACATCTTCCAACAAAATGGGCACCCATGGAACTTTATCGAACAGTCCCTGGACGCTCAACCCACTACAACACAAACAACACAAGGTTTGGAAAGGCTAATAACACTGTCATACATCAGAAAAATCTCAGAAAAAACCAACATGTGATTACAATCACATGGCATCATCATTTAAAGCTTTTCAAAATATCTAGACCAAAAGACCCAGGAGCCCGAGAAGACAAAACAGGAGTCGTCTACAACATACAATATAAGGACTGCAATAGCCTCTACAGGTAGTCCTTGACTTAGAACTTTCTTCAGTGATTGTTGAAGTTACAATGGCACTGAAAAAAGTGACTTATGATATTTTTTCACACTTATGACCATTGTAGCATCCCCACAGTCACGTGATTAAAATTTGGACACTTGGCAACTGGCATGTGCTGATAACGCTTGCCGTATCCTGGGGTCACTTGATCCCCTTTTGCAACCTTCTGACAAGCAAAGTCAGATTCGCTTCACAATCACACTACTAACTGAACAACTGCAGTAATTCACTTAACAACTGTGGTGAGAAAGGTCCCCAAATGGGGCAAAGTTCACTTAACTGCCTTGCTTAGCAATGGAATTTTTGGGCTCAACTGTGGTTATAAATCAAGGACTACCTGCATGGAGAACACAGGCAGACTAGTCATGAACACCAACTAGCAATCAAAAGACACAATAAAAACTCCTTAATCACACAACAGGTGAGCAGACTCAACCATAGTTCAACTGCGAAATGGTGAGCATCCTAGACCAAGTTAAATCCATAAATGCTGGGGAATTCCCAGAAGCACTCAGACAAATCAGCCATCAAGAGGCACACAGAGATAAATTCAAACCATTTGAAGAAGACAATAAAAAGCTAAAAAGGAAACAAAGGGACCATCACCAGCAATCAACTCCCAGATAAGCAAATAAATGTATATAATTTTGGCAGATGATGTGAGAAGATAATGACTCCCGAAGACGTGGACAGGATTCTGGGTAGACTTAGCGCGGCCACATGTTTATTGGACCCGTGTCCCTCCTGGTTGGTGCTGGCTTCTCGGGCGGTTACACGAGGCTGGCTCCAGGGGATTATCTATGTTTCATTGAGTGAGGGTGTCTTTCCCACCGCCTTGAAAGAGGCGGTGGTGAGACCTCTCCTTAAGAAGCCTTCCCTGGACCCGACAGTGTTAGCAAATTATCGTCCAGTCTCCAACCTTCGCTTTGTGGCAAAGGTTGTTGAGAGTTTCAGTTTCAGTTTATTTAATTTGTATACCGCTCTCCTCCCAAAGGACTCAGGGTGGTGAACAGCCATAAATAAAACATACCAGTATAACATTTAAAACCCAATTAAAGAGTGTGGTGGCGCGACAGTTTCCCCAGTACCTGGATGAAACGGTTTATCTAGATCCGTTCCAGTCGGGTTTCAGACCTGGGTACAGCATGGAAACGGCATTGGTCGCGTTGGTTGATGATTTCTGGAGGGCTCAGGACAGGGGCTGTTCCTCTGTCCTGGTCCTATTAGACCTCTCAGCGGCTTTTGATACCATCGACCATGGTATCATGCTGCGCCGGTTGGAAGAGTTGAGGGTGGGGGGCACCGTGCTGCGGTGGTTCTCCTCCTTTCTCTCTGACCGCTTGCAGTCTGAGTTGGCAGGGGGGCCGATGTCGACCCCGAGGTGCCTTGTGTGCGGGGTGCCACAAGGGTTGGTCCTCTCGCCCCTTCTGTTCAACATTTATGTGAAGCCGCTGGGTGAGATCATCCGTGGTTTTGGGGTGAAGTACTACCAGTACGCTGATGACACTCAGCTGTACATCTCGACCCCAGGCCACCCCAATGATTCCCTTGAAGTGATGTCCCGGTGCCTGGAGGCCGTGCAGATCTGGATGGGGAGAAACAGACTCAGGCTCAACCCATCAGACCATCACTGACTACTGGGGGCAAGTCGTTGGCCCCCATGGAGAGGGTTCGCAACTTGGGTGTCCTCCTGGATACACGGCTGTCTTTAGAAGAACATCTGACAGCTGTGGCCAGGAGGGCTTTCTATCAGGTTCGCCTGATTCGCCAGTTGCGTTCCTTTCTGGATCACGACTCGTTATGCACGGTCACTCATGCCCTCATCACTTCCCGCCTGGACTACTGTAATGCTCTCTACATGGGGCTCCCCTTGAGGAGCACCTGGAGGCTCCCCTTGAGGAATGCGGCCGCGCGGGTGGTTATGGGAGCGACATGGCGTTCCCATGTAACACCTCTCCTGCGCGAGCTGCACTGGCTCCCGGTGGTCTTCCGGGTGCACTTCAAGGTATTGGTTACCACCTTTAGAGCATTCCATGGCTTAGGACCTGGGTATCTACGAAACCGCCTTCTGCCATCGGTAGCCTCTCACCGGCCAGTACACTCCCACAGAGAGGGGCTCCTCAGGGTGCCGTCGGTCAAACAGTGTCGACTGGCAGCCCCAGGGGGAGAGCCTTCTCTGTGGGGGCACCTGCCCTTTGGAACAAGCTCCCCGCAGAGATACGGAGGATCCCAGATTTATGCACTTTCCGCCGTGCCCTCAAGACTTTTTTATTCCAACAAGCTGGGCTGGCCTAACTCTTTTTAACTGTTTAATTTTAATTTTAACTTTAATCTGTTTTTTAAAAAAAGGGGTGTTTTAATTAGTATGTGCTAAATTTGTTTAATATGTTTTAAATTGTTTTTTAAATTTTATATTGTATGTATTTTATCTTTGGCTGTTCACCGCCCTGAGTCCTTCGGGAGTAGGGCGGTGTATAAATCCAACTAAACTAAACTAAACTAAACTAAACTAAACTAAACTAAACTAAACTA
>WNWU01000044.1:10156725-10254658 GCA_012654045.1 Ptyas mucosa
ATATATATATATATATATATATATATATATATATATATATATATATTGTATGTATGTATGTATGTATGTGATTTATATGCCATCCTATCTCCAGCCGGACTCAGGGCAGCTCACAACAATTAAGAAACATCTAATAAAAAGTTAAAAAATTAAATCCAAATCTCATAATTTAACAGTTAAAAGTACAATTAAGACTAACAAGTTAAAAATAAATTAGAATTAAAAGCCCATCAGTCCAGGCCGGCCAAACAAAACAGCCACGTTTTCAGGTCGTGGCGGAAAGAGCGGAGGTCGGGGGCCACCCGGAGCTCCAGGGACAGTTGATTCCAAAGCGTAGGTGCGCCCACAGAGAAAGCCCTCCCCCTGGGGGTCGCCAGCTGACGCTGTCTGGCCGACGGCACCCTGAGGAGGCCCTCTGTGGGAACGCACCGGGCGATGGGAAGCTGTTGCTGGTTGCAGATGGTCCCCCAAATATTCTGGGCCTAAGCCATATAGGGCCTTATAGGTAATCACCAGCACTGTGAATCTTACTCGGAGGGCAACCGGCAACCAATGCAAGTCGCATAGGAGAGGTGTAACATGGGAGTGTCGGGAATTCCCATCACAACCCGCGCGGCTGCATTCTGCACCAGCTGAAGTCTCCCGAGTGGTCTTCAAGGGCAGCCCCATGTATACTCAAAAAGGTTGAGTTAATGTGTGGATAAGAGTCTCTGGTGCAAAATTGTTTGCAAAATGAGTTAACTGTACTCTTTACCATAATTTCCTACCGCAGCTTATTTCCCAGAATGCACTAAAAGAAGAAATAGGGTAATTTACCAGGGAAACTCTCGCCCCTCACAGAACAGTCTGTGAAAGAAAAATTGCTATGCAGAAGATCAGCACCTGACTTGGTTGCAACCAAGTTTTCTTTCAAAAACAGATTTGCTGCAGGGGAGGCGTCTGCAGCAGGCTGGACCGGGCCCTGGGAAGCGTCTCTGGATGTTGAAGCCCTTACTGCATCGTCCAAGTCATTCAAATCATCAATATCAAAATCATCCTTATGAAGCTTCTGCTCTCCAGTTGCCAAAGGACTCTCACTTCCCACATTGCTCATAAGCGGAGCACGTTTCCTTCGGCTCTCCGAACTTGTTCCATTCAGCGTTGAAGGCCACCAGCATGTCTCGGCTTCTAAGTCTGGATTTTGGAGCCCAGTTATTCCACCAGCTTCCCTCTTGGGACAAGATACGCCTGAATTTTCCACGGCAGAAGAGGACATGTCCCAGGTAGAATCTTTCACAAAAATGGAAGGATTGGCACTGGCCCATCCTTGAGAGGGTGGCAGATGAGGGCCACGCAGTGGCGGAACGTCACCAAGCCGCTTGCCAGAAAATGGTCCAGAAGTAAAGGCGCCCCCTTGAGGAACTGGGGAAGACGTTTTTCCCAGCTGAGAAGAGTAACTTCCATTGTGGGAGCCATCATAGTCAAAATTACATTTAGAGTTTATATCTACAAATTTATCAGCACCGGTTCTGTTTCCATTTCTGGAATTGCTCAATAGTTTTCTTCTGGATATAAAAAAATATATAAAGTTTTAAAAATTCCCAAATGAATTTGCTGTTTCCTTCCCAGAAACTCTTCTTAATCTTTTACCTTACTTACAACTCACAACCCAATTTAGATCCCTGTCTATAAAACATAATTGACATTAAAACATATGTTTGAGTGTATTATATAGAAGCATTTCCAGAGTTTTGATTTGGTCAATAAAGTGAAGTGATACTATTATCCTAAATATCCTCCATACAATATACCTATCCTTAATAGCAATGTATTGTCCTGTGGAATCTTTCCTAACTGATAGTAACATTTTTAGTCAATACTGAAATTGAACAATTTCAACAATTCAATTAATACGCCTGACCCTCAATGGCCATGGATAATAAAAAGCTGTCCCATTTAAGAAGTATTGTTTAATTATTATTCACCCATGAGTTTCCTGTAGAACTATGATACTATGGTATTATCTGATCATTAGGAACTCTCTTGTTCTACAATATTCCTGTTTCTCTAATATAATCTTCCTTATGGACTAGGCCTATTTTCCAAGGTTGGATTTCTGTGGAGGTTTTACAGCCCTGAACTGAATAGCACTGAAATTATGAGATACTAAATCCCGATGAAAAAAAGGGAATTTATTTGCATAATTCTATTTTCTAGAAGTTATCTTGCATACCTAAAAAAACCTGCCCTGCTTTAAGAGCTAAGAGAATCTCAGGGGACTGAACACTTCGCAACTTGGACAAACCTATCCCATCTTAAGGTAAAGAAGCAAAAGCCCTCATTGCATTCCAAACTCCCAACAGACCTGCAATCTCTAAGCCGAAGCAGCTCTTGGCCACCTAGCAGAGGCTTCAGCTCTCTTTCTGGAACGGAGTCCACCAGTTTACAGATATCTTCCATTACACATAGGAGGGACTGGCCTGAAATGTAACAGGGTTCAGTCACATATTTTGCAAGGCACCAGCAGTGCAAAGCTGGCTGACTATCATCAAAAGATTGCGGAATATGTCACAATGTTTTACCTTCCTTCCTTCCTTTGCTTCTTCCGGTCATTTCTCCAAACTCCGGAAGTTGGTTCACCGAGAGTTCAGGATTCAGCATTGTCTCATCAGCTGTTCTTTGGGGAAAATGCCTAACAATGTTAAGAATTATTAAGAAATCCAGTCATATATCATGAAGTAGATATACTTTATACATCAAATTGAATTTTAACAAGACAGGGATTTTATGCACACATCCACAGTATTTCTGTCAACAAAATTTGTATGTATTTCTATAGTCAATGACGATTAGGAAAGTATGGAATTAATGGAAATTAAATTTGAGTAAAACAACTGTATTGAAGTTTGAAAGTGTTAATTTTTCAGTGAGTGCTTCTTCCCATTTGCTTAAATACTACCAGCCAGAGAAAAACTATTTGATTTTCCAGTGTTTGCAATAATACACCTGTCACTAAAAGATGCATTGATTTATTGGGTTAAGTCAGTTAACAAATCTTTATAAATACAAACAATAAATCTTCGATAGAATTATTCACCAAACATTGTTGAGAATTTTTTCAATTATTGCAGATTATCTGAACTACTCCAATCCGGTTTCAGGCCTGAATACAGCACTGAGCTGATATTGATCCTGGTTCTCCATGATCTCTCAGCATTGATCAAGGAATCCTTTGAGCCAGCTGGAGGGGAACCCTCAGCCCCCAACCCAGAAAGATCGGGAAACTGTAATCTAGGAAGTATTTGTAAAGTCAGCTCTTACTGGCTGTATTCACATGATTTGTCACTATCTGGGGGAAGCGTTCATTCCCACAAAGACTAAGGAAGGCGGTCAGGTTGATTCACAGGAAGGCCAGTCACCGCAAAGACGGCTGAGAGGTCACAGTAAAACATATCAGAGAACTGCTGGAGCTGCAGTAAGTCAACTTGACAACCATTCATTTAGTGACCATTTGAAGTTACAGCAGCATTGAAAAACATGACTTAGGGGACCAGTTTTTACACTTACGACCATTGCAGCATCCCCATGGTCATGTGATCCAAAGTTGGATGCCTGGCAACTGGTTCCTATTTATGACAGTTGCAGTGTCCCGAGGTCAACCGATTCCCTTTTGCGCCCTTCTGACAAGCAAAGTCAAGGGGGAAGCCAGATTCACTTCGCCACCATGTTATTAACTGCACTGCAGTGATTCACTTAAGTATGGCAAGAAAGGTCATAAAATGGGGCAAAACTCAATAAACAAGTGGTTAGAGTGCAGCTACTTCTGCTGCCTGCCTGCAATTTGGCAGTTCGAATCTCACCAGGCTCAAGGTTGACTCAGCCTTCCATCCTTCCAAGTGGGGTAAAATGAGGACCCAGATAGTTGTGGGCAAGAGGCTGACTCCGTAAGCTGCTTAGAGGGGGCTGTAAAGCACTGTGAAGCGGTATATAAGTCTAAGTGCTATTGCTATTGCTTGCTTAACAGCATAAATTTGGGGACAATTGTGGTCGTGAAGACTACCTGTCTAGTGGGGAAAGGGGGAAGTCTTCTACATCCGTCCCCTTCCTGCCCCCATGTGATTTTGGGGAGGGGGGTTAGAAACAAAACCAAGGAAGAGCGTGATCCTATGCTGGCAGCTACTGGTAAACATCTCCCTTTCCTCTGCGGATGTTTAGAGTCCAAGCTCCCCCCACTTAATATCACCATCTGCCTTTTTAGAACAATTTGGTTGTTTTGCCTTCATTGTTTTATCTTTAGAGAGAGTTCTGCTCATTCACTTGTGCAGAGCATTCAGATATATACATACCAGCTATTTCCCACAAGGGGCCATTCTAGAAAAATGCTGTCTTTGCTTATTTGCTTTGCTTATTCATTTAAGATAAATTCTAGTGTGTACCTAGTGCTCTTCAGTCCGAACAAAGCAGGCAGCATCTCCTCTTCTGGGGATGGAGGGATGAAGTCCACATAGTCTTCAGACTCACTGAATACTTGAGGGTCATCCCTTCCATCATCAGGTTCTTCATTCCCACTTAAGGGGAGGCCAGAATCATTTTGCCCTTTAACCAAAAAAGAGCACATATTCAACAAAAGACCAGTGAAAAATAATGAACACATTTAATCATTAAAAATATAAAGTTAAATTACAACAATAAGTGGTTAGAATGCAGTACTGCAGGCTAACTCACTGCTCACTCCAGGAATTTGATTCTGGACGGCTAAAGGTTGACTCAGCCTTCCACCCTTCCGAGGTCGGTAAAATGAGGACCCAGATGGGTTGGGGGCAAGAAGCTGACTCTATAAATGCTTAGAGAGGGTTGTAAAGCACAACAAAGCGGTATGTAAGCCTAAGTGCTGTTGCTATTGCTAATCAAGTAAGGAAAAGCAGTAAGTACATCTAATGATATTCTGTGATTAGATGTGTTGATTAGTGGGGACATATAACCAACTCTTTTTAACATAGTCATGTGATAGAGAACAAGGTCAGACTTGGACTATGGAGAACCAGGTCAAAACAGCAATAAAGCTACAAGTTACATAGTGTGACCTCAGGCTAAAGGGGTGTGTGTGTGATTGGTTTCCATAATGCAGCTGATGTGAAACCAGATGGCATTTGCTGTGAGCTCCCAGGGAAGGAGCACCATGGCAGAAGACCTACACAAACACCATCACCTTGACTAGCCCTGGAAAATGAGCAGCATTGGGACTGCTTAGCTCTTAGTTGGGGAGCTAATGAGGAATTTCAAGGTTCCAAGTTAGACTGGGAAGTTGGAAAACATCCCAGAGGAACTGATGATAACCTAAATTCATAAATTAAGAGGAAGTAAGCTTCATTTGAGAGTCTAGCTTTTTAAGGGGCACATGCTGTAGTAAATTCATTATCCTCCCTGTTACAGAACTGATTAGAAAAAGGGCATTTACCGATCCAAGATTTTTCTTTTTTCTCTGCCTGGAGACTTTCCAAAGACTTCTCCTCTTCACGTTCTCCATTTGAAAAATCTCTTTGACTGGAATTAGAAGGATCAAGACAAGGAACAGGCAGGCTGCCTCCCTCTTGTTCCTTATGAAGTGTTTGTGTTTTCCTATTTGTACAAATATACACATCGTTACGTTTTTCATTCTCTCTTCCTGTGCTAGATATCTTTGGCTTGCTGGTAGAGGGGCTTTTTGCAGTCTTTCTATTGTATATAGACAGCTTATCTTGAAATGATACAGACTGTTGTGGACATATTTTCTGTGGTCCAGTTGTTTCAAAGTCCTCCATGTCTTCCCAAATATCAGTAAGGTCAATAAATGAGTTGTTTGAACAATTATGGTCTGGGGTCGGGATCTCAGATCCCCCCACTTTGCAGTCCGCATCATTTTCTTTCACAGAGGAGATAAAACAATCTAAATTCTTGACCTGTTGATCATTTGAATGCTCTTGTTTTCCTTTTTGAACTTTCAGTGTTGTTTCAAACAGCACATTAATTTTGGTTTGCTTATTTTTAATACCACTTTGTTTTTCCAAAGAAGAATTGATATTCTTGTCCTTCAAGGCCAGAGGTTTTGTTCCACCCAGATATCCTGATGCGCAGTCATCAAGGCAATTCATCTTTCTGAATATAAAACCCCTGCAAAAATGGATAAGTTTAGACTTTAGCCAGTCATTTTGCCCTTTAACCAAAAAAGAGCACATATTAATTGGACTAATAAATTAAACAAAAGTCAAGTGACATTCTGTTGTTTTTTCCTCTTTCACATCTATCTTGCACCTTATTCCTTTGAAGTCTCATATTTTGGTTGATAGGTTTTCAATCGATGGATAGTTTTATTGTAATTTGAAAAAATGCCTACTAAAAATCTATAGTGTGTATCTGTTCAGAGTTATGGCAGCCCTGGAAAAACTGAACATTTGACAAGTTCCTCAAAGCTAATCCTCCAATGTAGCAAGTTGTAAGGAGATGTAATGGTATTTGTGTGTGTGGGGGGGGGGATATGCTGCCTAGGGAGCTGTCAGATAACAGACAGCGTTAACTGCGGCTGAATAATGGGCAGAACAAGTGGCTCAGAAGGGAGCAACCCACCCAAAGTTATCAGGCTGTAAAAGGTGACAGTGGGATAATCTACAGACTTTCAGTGGGACAATTGTATTTTCAGACTTGCAAGGTTCTGTTAATGTAGCTTTACAATTAAGTAGAAGTATTGATTTATCTGATCTACCTGGCAAGGCTGAGAGCAATGCCCTGTTATGTTTTACATTAGGCAACCCAGTCAGTCTCTATGCAAAAGAAACACATTTCTGATGTAAAGGTGGCAACAGACTCAAAGTACTGGCAGAATGTTCCCCGCATCCGCCCTCCCCCCTCCCCCCAGCTACCCCATCACTGACCTCATGGTAGCAATCCCTGAGAAAAAGGATTTCGAATCTGTCCTTAAAAAGCCAAGTTGAAACTCAGCAGATTTCATACCATTTAATGTAACTAAAGTCACGGTGTCTTGAATTAATCCTTCAGCTTGGCTAGTTATGTCTGCCTCCTGCTGGTGTCTCTCTTTCACTGCTCCCCTTTTCCTCCTTGCTCCACATCTCAGCATAGGTGATACCATTAAGGAAACGGGCAGGGTACCTGGAATTATTAGCCCAGCTGTCTAAGCTTTCTGGATCAGGGGAGGGGGGATTCATTCTTAAGCCATGATGATGGTCCTGCTGCTGTTTGTTTACCTTCCTCAAAAAACATGGCTAGATCTGACCATTTTGAATAACTCTCACTGGATCTCCAACCATGCCTGGTTGTACTGGTAGAAATGGATTGTCTGGATCCTTTTCTGTCAGGTTTCAGATGACTGAAATGCTATCAATTGCATTTGTGGATGAGTCTAGCAAGAGTCGGATGGAGGCAGTGTCCACCCTGAATCTCCTTATGTAATGATGAGTGGTAATGACCTTGGGAGGTAGGAGGAAGAGCTGCCAACTGGACAACTGGCAGGTCAATGATTTCTTAGATCACCAAAGGAAAAGGGGTGTGGGAAGCATTCCAGAAGGAGCCCGCTGGGTCCCTTTTCTGGAGAATGAAAGGAAAGGTCTTTGCAGTAACCTTACAATCAAGGTATTACTGGGGGTTGAGCTTCTTGTCCAGACTTCAAAGGACTAACGCTTTCATCCCTCAGTGTCTCTGTTACCATAAATCATTGTATCCTTCTGGCCTGGTTCCACGGTTTGGGAATGGGAGCCCAGTTCTGTGCAGAGCTGGTTCCAGTTGGTGTGAATGGGGAGGAAGCCTGTTTCCTGTGGGGCATCTCCTTCAGACAGGAGGAGATGCGGTCTTGGTGTCTGTGGGGGTCTGGACGGGGAAGAACAGGCTTCGGCTTAACCCTGGCAAGACTGAGGAGATTCTGGGTTTGGGGGCCCCACCAATCTACTGAGAGGGCTCGCAATCTGGGCATCCTCCTGGACTCACGGCTGTCTTTAGAAGAGCACATGACGGCCGTGGCCAGGGGGGCTTTCTATCAGGTTCGCCTGATCTGCCAGTTGCGTCCCTTTCTGGACCGGGATGCCTTGCGCACAGTCACCCACGCTCTCATCACCTCCCGTCTGGACTACTGTAATGCTCTCTACATGGGGCTCCCCTTGAAGAGCACTCGGAAGCTCCAACTGGTCCAGAATGTGGCCGCGCGGGTATTATGGGCGCACCTTGTTATGCCCATGTAACACCTCTCCTGCATGAGCTGCACTGGCTCCCAGTGGTCCTCCGAGTGCAATTCAAGGTGTTGGTTACCACCTTTAAAGCGCTCCATGGCATAGGACCAGGATATCTATGGGACCACCTTCTGCCACCAACAGCCTCCCACTGACCAGTTCGCTCCTACAGAGGGACTCCTCAGGGTGCCGTTGGCCAAGTTATGCTGGCTGGTGACACCCAGGAGGAGAGCCTTCTCTGTCGGAGCCCCTGCCCTTTGGAATGAATTGCCCCCGGATATTCGTAACATCTCTGATCTCTGGGTCTTTCGCTGTGCCTCAAGACCCTACTGTTCCGACAGGCAGGGCTGTCTAATTGAATGATTTTAAATTGTGTTTTAACTTTGGGTTTTAAAATTCGGCCAAAACTATTTAATGAATTTTAACTGATACTGTATATTTATGTTTTAATTGGCTGTACACCCCCCCCCCGAGTCCTTCGGGAGGACGGCGGTATATAAATAAAATTATTATTATTATTACTATTATTATTATTATTATTATTATTATTACTATTGGTTCCACCCTGGACTCAGGACTCAGCTGCACTTCCCCAAAGAAAACTGGGCTGCGACCCTTGGCGCATCCCTTTGGGTGGGGCAGCTACGGAGAGGAGGCGCCCAGCTCTCTCTTCCACTCGCGCCTTTTCCTCAGTCACCGAACAGGCGCTCCACGGGAAGGCCTGGAAGCTGCCGCCGCCGCCGCCGCCGGGAGGGCAGCAGCCCGTCCGTCCGTGCTGGGCGCACTCGGGAAGGGTGGCGGCGGCTGCAGGACCAGCTCCTCCCGCTTCTTCCATCCCGGAAGCCCCGGCCCGCCCACGGCCCTTCCCGCCGGAGCCCCGATTTCCTCGGCGGCCTCCGCAAAAGGCCGGGGGCTCCACGCGAAGCGAGCAGCCGCAGGGCAGGCTGGCTGAGGCGCCGCCTGCACCGAGGCCTCCCTCCCTCCCTCCCGCGCAAGCGGCAACCGCCTCCCTTCGGCCCCCCGTCCGCCCGCCTGCTTGGCGACCGCCCACTCGACTCACGCGGGCCTGGGCCTGGGCGCGGCGTGCGGGCCGGGGGCGCCCCTGGCCGAGTGGCGCTGCAGCTGCTCCCGCAGGTTGTTGCGCGGAAGGGCCGCCATCGCGGCGGAGGCTTCGGACGTCGCGCCTTCCCGGCCCGGAGGCGCCCGATTGGAGCCCGCAGGCCCCGCCCCACGCACAGAAGCGGCATCGGCGCCTTCCGGCGAGCCCGGAGGCCACGCCCCCGCCCTCCCTCCCTCGACACGCCCACACGCAGGTTCGTAGTCTCGATTCGAAGCCTTTATTAACCGCCGCGCGGAGTGCGCCTGCGCCACTGTCGGAGCCGTCGAGGGTCGCCTCACAGCAGGGGGATCGGGAAGGAGGCGCAGTCGGCCAGGCCGCACATGTTCTTCCCGCGCTCGATGTTGAAGTACCTGCCGGGGCAAAGAAGAGCCTCAGGCGCCGGAGCCCCTCGGCGCCCCGCCCGCTGACTCCCGGGAAACCGCGGGACGAGACCCTCCGGGAGGCGGCTTTCTCGGGCCTGGGGCCGAGGCCTGTGCGGAGCCCCCTGAACTGCGAGGAGCCTCCCCGAGAACGACGCTGGGGGGAGCCTCCGGGGCCGCTGCCTGCATTACCCGTCCATGCCCCACGAGGGCCCCCACGAGTTCTTCACGATCCAGAAGGGCAGGCCGTCCGCTTCCCCGTAGCCCACGGCCAGGACGGCGTGGTTCACCTTGTCCGGGGTTCGGTCGCACTCCGTGCTGTGGGGAGAGAAGAGCAGCGGTTGGAGAGCGAGTCGCTCCGCTCTAGCCGCCGGTGTGCGAGTCCAAGCGGGAAAGCAGCCCGCTGGGCCCTCGGCCTCGGGCTGATCGCGAAGGGCCCGATCGGATGCCCTCTGGGGTGTCTCCCTTCTTGGAGAAGCCGAAGCCGCTTCCTTGGATTGCTCAGTTAGATGCAACCGCAGAAACGGAAACAAAGTCTAAATGGCGGCTATTTGGCTGGGGCGAAACTCGGGTTTGGAATAGTGGCTGATTGCAAACTATGTGCCACCTGTGTAATATACGTGCAGAAAAGGCAAATAGTGTTTAAAGATAAATCAACGTATTTAATTTCTAGATCATAGGAAGGAATGCCGGGGTTTTTTTTCTGCACAGGAACTTAAGTGTTATGGCAGGTTTGGGCCAACACATTTTTAGGGAACAGTTTACAGGATAGTGTAGGGGTCTGGGAACAAAATTTATGAGGGAAAAAGGGAACTAAATAGGGTGACTTGGAAAAAGAAGCAATGGGAGGAGGGAATATCATCTTCAAGTACCTGAAGATGTCAAGCCTTGTTCCTATTGTCCCAAAGGGCAACCGTGTCGCAGGGCAGATTCTGGATTGGGGGGGGGGAGGAATTGGGCATTGTGCTGGCTGGGTGGGAACAGAGGCCAGGTGGTCTCAGCTGGGGTTTGGCACTTAGCAGGACATGGACTCATGGACCCCAGCTAAAGGGTTTTATAAGATCAGCTCATTTGCATATGACTGATAAGTTACAGGCTGATCAAAGTAAGTGAAGTAACAGGACTGGAATAAAGTAATCCTGGAAGTGGTTCCTTTGAGCATGTAGCCGAAATCCAGGGCTGCACAAAGAAGTAAGCGTGAAGCCCGAAATGGCCACTTCCCTTTCATGTGGACCTGTTTCTAGAGCCCCTGCCCAGCTGCCCAATTTGCTTGCCATCTCCCAATTCAGCACGTGCCTGTAATGGGTGCTTGGGAGTTCTGGTGGGGATCTGGGGGGCCACGGAATGGGGGCCATTCTTGCAGGGGGTTGCCAGAGTGCTGCTTCAGGCAGGCCTGCTTGGAAGAGGCTGATTATGGAGCATGAAGCAAACCGGAGTGCGCCAACAGGAACTCACCTGGTGTAAACCCCCTCCTGATAGAGTACAAAGTCCTCCTTCACTTCAAAGGCAATGCTCACTGGGTTGTACGTGCCCACTGCTTGCACCAGGCCTTGCTCATCGTACTGGAAAGAAAGAGGCCTGCCATTACTGTGCAAGGGCCTCTGAGCATGTGCAGAAAGCGGGGACATGGCTTCCCACCAGGTGGCCAGAGCAAACCCAAGTGAGAAGAGGCCATTTTCAAGTCTCTTAATCTCTTTAAAAAGAAAGAGCAATCAAGGAAGACTGCCGGGAGTGTCCTGGGCCTCCGCTTTGTGGGGCACGAGGTGAAGGTTGGTCCCCCAAGGAGCAAAGGGCTTTTGGCTGCTGCCTGGCCTCTGCAAGTCTCTGCTCACCAGTGAAATGTTGACTACGTCTTTGATGAACGCCACTGCCTTCTGAGGCTGGAACTTGCAGGTGCCATTCTGCATATAACCAGAGAGCCTTTTTAGATGTGGTTTTGCAGAAGAGGCAACTTGCCCCCCTCGCCTTGGATCAGAGACACCTCCCCCCCCCCCGATACCTTAGCCTGATAAGGGTACCCCTCTTCATCCATGAGTCCCTTGTTGTACAGGATATATTCAAAAGCCTGGCTGGGGAGCCCCCTGCAGAGGGAAGGTACAGCCTCACCATGTGGACCCTTTACAGGGAACCCCAGAGGCCAAAGCTGCCTGGGGTGGTGAGAGTGGAATGGAATGATGGGGGGGGGGGCTTCCTGAGGGCCTCTCTTACCCATTACAGCCAAAGTTGTTGAAGTTTTGAGCACAGTCAATCAGCTGCTGCTCCGCCTGGGAGAGGAGACATGTTGAATCAAGACTGCCAGCCTCGGAAAGCCACTGAGGGCCTGGGTCAGGCCCAGCCAGCCTTCCTGCCCGTCTCTTTAGCAGCCCGCCTTGCCTTACCTAGTGCCAGTTTCTTTCCTGGAGATGGGGGGTTTTTGCAGACAAGGGGCCCTCCCAGCTCTTTGCCACTGTGCTTAGCACCTGAGGAAGCCTGTCCTCAAGTTGCCCCTGTAGGGGCCGCGGCTGCCCACAGGGGCCTGGGCAGAGGAGCCGAAGACTGCCCCACGCCCACCATGATCAAAACTGGAGCCCAGGATAAAAGCCCACCATATACGGTGGACGCTTGGGGCCAGGCTGCTCTGCAAGAACTTGCGTCCACCTTGCTCCTCGGCAGCCCCACTGGTGTAGAGGGTCTCGCGTGTTGAAGTCAAGCGGTGAAGGCACCAGGTTAGAAAGTGGGAGATAGAGTTCTAGTTCCACCATAACCATGAAAGGTGGACCAGTCACTTGCTCTCTCAGCCCATCAAGCCTCAGGGTGGTTGAGGGGAAAGGAAGGGGAGGAAGGTGTGTTGCCTTGGCAGCATATAAATAATTGCTGGGCCGGGGCCGCTTGCTCTGTCTGCCACAAACACACAGCATGAAACCCCCCGCCCCACCCACCCCTCCGGCCTTGGCAGGAGAAGGCTGCGGTTTCCCAGGTAGGGGTTTGGCCCCCAGTTATCTGCTCCTGTACAAGCCGCCTCCTGTCCGAAAGAAGGGGGCGCTGATGAGTTTGGGTCAGGAGCAGCATCTCCAAGAGTAGCACGTGTATCCTGCTGAGCTGCAAGTGACGCCCGAGAGGCTGGAAGGATCCCCAGGAAGACTTGCAAGGGGGGCTGTGGTTTCAGCCGTGGAAATCCCTCTGCTTATGCTGACTGGTGTGGTTCTGGCCTTATCCCATAGAGCAGGCCCTATACCAAATGGCCCCTGGTTATACTTCCACCAAAATCTTTCAATGCAACGGAGCGCAAACAAACATCCTCACCAAATTCAGTAGCTTCCCTGTTTTTATGGCAATGGCAGACTCCAAGCAGCCGGTGGTGGAAAAGGTCCAGCAGCTGCCACAGGGGCCCTGGGGGGGAGGGGGAGCGGAAGGAGAGGAGAGGCATGAGAAGATCCCATCACCCAGCTTTTTGGCAAGGCTCCCAAAGGCCAGAGGGAAGCTCACCCCCCTTTTTAAGCCTTGCTGGCTGCCCAGAGTCCCTTGTTGGGATGAGCGGCTGTACGGATTGTGTACGACTGACCTAATTACCTGGTTTTTCACAGGGCTGACAAATTTTCCTTTCTTCCTCCAGTCGATGGCCCTCGGGTAGGGCCCAGAGCTCCTGGGGAAGTTGCCCATGGTAGCAGAGCAGTTCTGGAGGCAAGTGGGAAGCAGTCACTGGCCAGCAGATGAGCCCCGTCGGGCCAGCTCATCTCGCTCTCCCTGTGCCTGAACAGACCACTCTGAGGAAGCTCGGGTTGGGTCCCTGGCCACCACAGCTAGCCTGCTTCTCATGGGTGGGGCCAAATAATTCCCCCACGGCAGCCCTCCGTACTGTAATGCCCCACCCCCCATGTGGGCCAGCCGAGGCTTTGGGGTTTTGTGGGGCACATCTATATCTGAACAGGAGAAACTAAAGGGCTGTGGCTTGGCTTGTGCAGGATCTGCTTTGGATACAAAGGAACAGGAATAGCATTAAAAAGGGGCTGGCAGCACTCCAATTCTGGTGAGAAGCCTTCCCTTGTTGCTCCGCCATTCAAGTGGTTTGGGGTTCCCCCTCCCCTTTCACTTTTAATGCTTATCCCAAATGTGACTGAGATGTTAACCTCCAGCCTGGGCAACTTTAAGATTCCCGGACTTCAAGTCCCAGAATTCAGCTGTTAGCAATCCCGGCTGGGGAATTCTAGGAGTTGAAGCCTGCATGTCTGAGAGTTTCCAAGGTCAAGGGTCGCCCCTCCAGCAGATTGGGGTCTGGGTGAGGTGTAATCTGCTGAGCGCTGTGCCCCTCCTGCTCTCCTTAGAGGCCCAGGTGGCATTACCTGAGGTTCATGCCAGAGATACTTCTTCCGGAATTCAGGGAAGGTCATATCTGAGAACTGGTTCAAGCCCACTGAAGAGAGAAACGGGGGAGGCGGTCAGGAGGGGCTCCCACTCCCTTTTCTCTTAGCTGGGCGGGCGGGGGGGAGGAGCAGCGCCCCTACTTCGGAAGCTGGAGTTGCCTGCATTGTGCTTGTCGATCTTCTGCTTGTTGTCGAGGAAGATGCGCAGCCGGTACCGGAGCTCCTCCTCGGAGCGGTACTCCCGCCGGTGCTGCAGCGGCAAAGAGAAAGCGAAAGCGAGGCGAGGATTCGGCTGGCGCCAGCAGGAGGGGAGTTCCCGGGCATTCCCCCGCCCGCCCCCCGCGCTTGGGCTCGGCTGGCCTCCCCCTCCCCAATCCGCCCCGCTCGCCTCCGGGGAGGGGGGGGGACGGGCGCTTCTCCGGGGTTGCTGCGCTGGGAGGCGGCCGGTCCCGCCGTGGCTCCTGGCCAGAGGCCGTTTACCTGCGAGGCCCACGCCTTGAAGAGCTGCTCGCCTGCGGGAGGAAAAGCGCAGGTCGGGAGCGGGCCCGGCGTGCGCAGGCACCGCGCTGCCTCCCCTGCCCTGCCGGGGGCGGGGGGACCGAGCAGCCCAACTGCTCCCGCCGCCGCGGCGGCGTACCTGTGGCGGAGCTGCTGCGGGCGGCGCAGAGGCCGAGTCCCAGCCCGGAGCAGAGCACCAAGAGCGGCAGCGCCCGCGGGGCCATGCTGGGCGCGGGACGGGCTGAGTGCTGGAGCGGCGCTCTTCGGAAGTGGCTGGGCGGCTACTTGGGCAACCGAGGCCCGGGCGCTGCCTCCGCCCCTTCCTGTGCCTCTCCCACCGGCCTGGAGCGGCTCCCGGGGCGGTACCGGCGGGCTCGGGGCGGAGGGGGCCCAATGGAGCCGGGGCCCTGGCCAGAAAGCGGAGCAGGGTGCTGATCCGACGAGAGCTGCGCCTTGCCCCCAAAGAGGCTGCACACCCGGCCAAACAGCAGAATCCGGCCAGGAGTCTCCGGAACTCCCCGCAAAAGGCTGAACTGGAACTCAGAAACAACTCCGGAGTCTCCGCTATGGTTGTCCCAAAGGTGCTTTTCCAGAAAGCAGCTGGACTGTCTTGAACTGAAGAAGCTTCTGGGGTGAGAAGCAAAAGGTTTTCGAAGAAAAAACCAATAGCCCAGTTGCCCTTTTACAGATTAACGGAGTTGGAAGGGACTTTGTAGGTCATCTAGTCCCACCCCCAAGCAGGAGACCCTACACCATTTCATACAAACGGCAGTCCAGTCTCTTCTTGAAAGCTCCCACGACTTCCGAAGGCAACTTCTGTCCCATTGGTTGATTGTTCTGTCAGAAAATTTCTCCTTATTTACAGGTTGAATCTCTCCCTGGTCAGTTTCCATCTATTGTTCCTTGTCTGGCCCTCGGGTGCTTTGGAAAACAGGTTGACCCCCTCCTCTCTGTGGCAGCCCCTCAAATATATATTGGAAGACGGCTATCCTGTCTCTCCTGGTCCTTCTCTTCACTAGACTAGCCAGGCTCAGTTCCTGCAACCATTCATGTTTTAGCCTCCAGTCCCCTCATCATCGTGGTTGCTCTTCTCTGCGCTCTTTCTAGACTTTCAACGTCTTTTTTATAGTGTGGTGACCAAAACTGGATTTGGTACTCTAGCTGTGGTCTTACTAAGACTTTATTAGTACGTTCCTTGAGCTTGATTGTATCCCTCTGTTAATGCAGTTTAGGATTGCATTTCCTTTTTTTGTTGCCGCCACAGTTGGCTCATATTTAACTGGTTGTCCACTTGGACTCCAAGATCCCTCTCACCATTACTGCTATTAAGCCTGGTTTCCCCCAGTTTATATGTGTGCTTTTGGTTTTTCTTGCCTAAGTGTAAGACTTTACTTTTCTCTACATTGACTTTCATTTTGTTAGATAGGGCCCAGTGTTCAAGTCTGACAGGATCCATCTGGATCTTGAGCCTATCTTCAAAGGTGCACCTTTGAACCAAGGAGCTACACTGCCAGAGCCAGGCTTCTTCCCCCATGAAAATGACGTGGCTGTGAAAGCCTCGGGAAGGGTGATTGGGAAAAAAGACTTCTGAATTACCTTGCTGGAGAAAATTGTTGGGAATGGCTTAAAGTACTTTGAGATACTCCCAGCAATTCAATAAAGTAACCCATTCTGTGTGTGTGTGCGTGCGTGCGTGCACGCTTGAGGGGTGGGTGAGGAAGGCCAGGGGTGTATGCCAAGAGTGTGCCTCTCAGCAGGGTCACCCAAGGCCTGAAGGTCATCCCAGCTGCCCAGCTAAAGCCAGCAGGCCTCACTATGGGGCAACAGTGATAGAAGCAGATGCTGGGGGCAGAAGGTCCCTTTTGTGGCAAAAGTGGCCATTCATATTGCATGGGAGAAGGCCATGGTAAGCCACTCCTGGATCTTGATCAAGGAAACCAGATGGAAAATATAAAACAATGGAGGGCGCAGTGCCAGCTGATGGCTGCTCAGGTCATATGGCCCTCCAGATGCCAAAGAAGAGTTGAGGATTTTTCAGGATGCTAATGGTGTTTGCAACATGGCTCAGTGAAAGCCTTTGGGATCACTAGTTGATGATGATACCATAGAGGAAAAGATCTGAAATTGCAAAGGCAGAAATGAAACATAAGAAGCAGGAACATGGGGAAGCTCAACCCACAGAAAGATGAAATGAAACTTCTGCAAATTGCCATAATAAGCATCAGGGAAATTACTTTCTGGGTGGTTACTTTCTGTCAGACTACTCAGAGTGGGGGGAAAACAAAGTGTTTTGATAACTTGACAAATTTGATTAAAAGGCACTTGTGAATATAGACGGAAGGGACCTTGGAGATCTTCTAGTCCAAGCCCCTGCTCAGAACCCATCCCATTCTGGACAAATGGGGCTGCCACAAAACCAAGGGGGTCAACTTATTTTCAAAAGCACCATAAGGCAAGACGAGAAACAAATTGATCTGGCTTGGGGAAGTTAATCTAAAAAGAGGCTCCATCGGCCAGATATACCACCAAATACCTATATACTCGAGTATAAGCTGACCCAAATATAAGCCGACCCCCCCAATTTTACCCCCCAAAACTGGGAAAACTCATTGACTCGAGTATAAGCTGGGGGTGGGAAATGCAGCGGCTACTGGTAAATTTCAAAATAAAAAAAGACTGGTCAAAAGTGCGAGGACCTGTCAGAAATCACTTTTTTCAGCCCTCTGGGTAGTCCTTTTGTGCATATGGACTACTCAAAGGGCTGAAAAAGTTATTTTTGACTGGTCCTCGCACTTGTGACCAGTCCTCGAACTTACAACTGTCCTCACATTTTACGTTTTTGCCCTATCTTGTCACCATGGCGAAGAGAAGCAGTTGTGAAATGAGTGACATGGTTTTAAGAATGCTGCACGGGCGTAAATGTGAGGATGGTCATAAGTGTGAGGACCAGTCAGAAGTATGAGGACCTGTCAGGAATGACTTTTTTCAGCCCTCTGAGTAGTCCCTATACACATATATCACATGACCAGATAGCCATGCCCACCCAGTCACTGGCTTGATCTAATTTCAGGCAAGTTGAAGAGATAACCAGGGCTGGGCAAATGTGGCCCTTTTACAACCTGTGGACTTCAACTCCCAGAATTCCTGAGACAGCCAAGCTGGGAGAACCCAGTAGCTAGCAGCCAATTACAATCAGCTCTCAACTCAATCTCAGTGCACATGGGATCTCCCTAAACGGTGAGGATTTCTTTGTTTCTTTCTCCCTTTAAGCCCCCCCCAGTCCGTTTTTGCTTCCAGGGGGCTGCAGAGAGTCTTGCTAGGCACCCCCCTCATGCCCCTAGCAAGCCTTGGGAGCCAAAAAGGGGTGCGGGGGAGGGGCGCCGCACCCCCCCCCCCACGCCCCATTTTGGCTTTAGCAAGCCTCCCTGCCACTCTTGGGAGCCAAAACAGTTGCAGGGGAAAAGTCATTTTTTCGTGACCCGAATATAAGCCGAGGGGGCGTTTTTCAGCCTGAAAAACGGGCTGAAAAACTCGGCTTATATTCAAGTATATACGGTATGCCACTGCATGTTTGTTGAAACTACCATCCATTGCATGTCAAGCCCTGCTGACATCACATAGTGAACACAAAAACAAAATTGATTATAAGAAGGAAGTAGAAGAGCTCCAGTGTAAGAGTAAAGACCTGGCCAGGTGCTGACTGTGCACAATCTCACAAGCTCCATGTACAAGTTCCAAATCAAGCTAAAGCTGCAGAAGAAAGTCAATTACCACAATGTGATAATAACAACTAGTAGTTTATTAAACTTGTGTGCTGCCTCACAATGCAGTCAAAGGAATTAACAATAAAACCTATAAACCCTAAAAGGAGGCCCGTTGTGAAAAAGCAGATGGAATGAAGGGAGGGGCCTCGCGCTCCCTCACCAAAGGCCTGGTGAAGAGCATGTGTGTATAGCTAATGTTTTCAAGGAGAACATCAGGAATTGTTTGAAAGTCCTGAACCTTTCAGAGAACCAGAGGGTGTGTGAATGAAATCAACGCATTTGTTGAGGATGACAGTGAAAAGAGAATGTCAAAGATGAAGAAACAGAAGAAAACAAACTGGATCTCAGAACAAATGTTGGAAATTGCCAGGAAGAAAAAAGAAGCTAATGCCAAGTAATAAAACAATCTCAGGAAGTAACTTCACAAAGAATGTCAGGAAGTTGTTAGAGGAAACAAGAAACAGAACCACGACTTCTGCATAAATATTATAAATGAAAACAGTTTCAGAAAACAAGGAAGGTTTTTCAAACTCAGAGAATCTCTGTGAACTCAAGAGATTCCAACCTCACATTGGTACATTAAAGCAGTGCCTTTTCAAATTGTTCCATGGAACCCTTGATATAAGTTCATGACAGAATAAAAATTGAGAGTGTAGCTGCATCTCTCAGAGGCTAACAACAAAAGCCCTCAGATACTATTCTGCAAAACACTCCAGAATCTAGCAGGGGAGGAGAAGACTGTGAAGTAGCTGCAGAATGTGAGGACACCCCCCCCCCCACAATCCCTGGACTCCCCCAAGGAAGCTCTGAGACAGACCTGGTAACTTGTGGCCCCTCAAGGAGATGCACAAAATGTACCATAAGGCAAGACCGATGGTGCTTTGGAGTCTATATACATGGCTCCTTCTTGGAACAGCACAGCACAAGCAAATTAAGTTTGGGTGAGATGGTGGGCAGTCCTCAGGTTCACCCTAAAGCACACATAGAATGACAGGCACAGGCTCAGTAGTGCCAGACTGAGACTATGAGTGCAAGACAACAGTTTTAGTTTGTAAGCTACCTAGTGTGAAGTCAAATATGCATGCAATAAATGTAAGATTTAAAAGCATTCCAGCCGAGTGGAGATTATAAATCCAATTGTTTTCAGGTCCAAAGGCTTACTAAATGTAGCGGATGCCATAATTTTTGCAAAAAACTGCTAATCCTTAAGTTACGACAGTTCACTTAGCGACTATTTGAAATTATGACATAATCCCCCCAAGGATAGTCCCCGAAGTTACGAATGCTACAGCACCATGGAAGTCATTCACACTTACGAATGACCGCAAAGGCACTGCAACATTCGCTCTGCCTATTCCCTCCCCCAACTCCCGGCTGGGTCTCCATAGGAACTGGGCCTGTGGAGACTCACTTCCCTTGCAACAATCTAGCGAGCCATCGGTTCCTTTGCCTGCTTTGGTGCATTGGCAGAGAACAGAAGCCTAAACTAATGCGAGATCACGCGAGATCAGTAGCGTGAGATCACGTGCTCTTGTACTACAGTATGTTAGTTCGACTAGAACAGAGGCCTGCACCAGATTACATGAGATCATGGCCCCCAGAAGCTTCCAGTCTCGGCACAAAAAGCATTTACAAACCAATGGGAGGCTTGAAGTAATGCAATTTCGCTGACCCAAAGTCTCGTTGGCTTGCAAAAGCTTTTTGCGCCAAGACTGCAAGCAGGCAAAGAAACTGTGGCAGAGGCTGGAGAAGAGACAGCTTGCTGTCTCTTCACCAGCATAAAAGATCCAACATGACAGGATGGGATGGAGCAATTGTGGGAATCCCAGGGGAGGGAGCATGAGGTATCTCAGTAGGTCGGGGAAGGCCTTGGGTGGTCTGAAGCAGGTCGCCTCTTCCATCGCTAGGGCCCCCATGGCCTTCCCCACCTCATGTGCACTTAACAACCTGCACATTCAATTAGAGAACGTGTGGGCAAAAGCAGGGAGTGATCATGTTCGTTTGATATGATTCACTCCAACGAATCTTCAGGTTACAAATGTAATTGGCAGGCTCCATTACCTTCATAACTGAAGGATTACCTGTACACTTAAGACATAATAGAGCCAATGTTCAGGGTTGGAAGGCAACTGTATGACCTTCCAAGTTGGAAACTGGAAGAAAATTCTTTTCAAGTTGGGACAAATCATCTTAGGTTAGGGAAAAGTTACCAGCATATCATCTTATCAAATCAAAAGGCTGCTTTTGAGGGAGGGCTTCCCTGCCCTGTAAATAAGTTAATTTACCAGTTCTGACAAAACTGAAACCTGATAATGTTATCCATTCAATCATGTCCGACTCTCTTTGGCCATCTGGCCAGACCCCACTGGCCTCCCCAAGTTCATTCATCACCTGCTTGGTGGAAGGTTCCTCCTGTCATAGTTTATACATAATAGGGTTTCCCAGCATTGGCTCAAACACTTCCAACAAACATAGCAATATTGTTGGCATCTGCACTTTGACAAGGCAATGCCTGTCCCATGTTGAAAGCATGTCAATGATTGAACGCACTTACATGTTACTGGCAAATAGACTTGGTGACATTTTATAACAGGTTATATTGTGGATATCTGACTTAGAGACGCAGTTATGAAGAAATAAGCTCTTAGATCCTTCTCAAGGCAAACATTGCTTGACATACCACAAATTGTAAGATGTTAAAGTGTCACAAAAAGGGTTAATAACACCTCATAGTATAAAAGGTGATGGGACAAATCCAGTAGTGCAAAATAATGTGATCACGGAAATATTTTAAGTTCATTTTAACACAGTTGTATATATCTGTATATACTTGGTAATAAGCCAAGCATTTTAGATGCCAAAATCCATCCCCCAAATAGGATTTGCCTTATCTGCAGATGGGATTTTCCCTGGGTGTATGCAGTAACACTTTTAAAAAGTATCAGTATATCCATATATACTCCATATAAACCCATCCATAAATAAGCTGACCTTTAAACCAAAAACCACAAAAACAAATAATTTGTGGATTACCCATTAACAGAATAAGAGTTGGATTAGCCCTTAAACATTAATCAACAGTAACATACAAACACTTCATGGGCCAGCTTTTTTGTAGGTAGCAAATTTTGCATGGTATTTCGGTTAAAAATTCAAGTCAGCTTATCCATGGATGAGTTTATACACTACTGTATGATACAAGTTGGGTCCCATATATGGTATCTAATATGAGATACCAGAGCGGATAAAAATGGATGGTTTTTTTAAATCAAAAAAATCATTTTTTTTATTTTTATCAAATTCATTTTAATAAAATGCTTTTGGAGTAAAAATCTATCTAAAGATAGTTTTTTATGTAAGATACATTAATAATTTAGTTTATTCAGCATGAAATGCAGCTTAGTTATGTAGTATGAGGCTGTATATTCTGCAGTATTGGGACTGTCGGTAAGTCAACAGTGGGTCAGAGGAGGAGCTGCTGCGGGACAGAGATGACAGTTGCTCTTTAAAAAGTATGATTTAAACCGAGTTGATTTAAATCAAGCCTTTTTACTAGTGATTTAAATCATTTAAATTGTGATTTAAAGCAACTTGATTTAAATTAAATCCACCTTGTGAGATACTCTAGATGTAGTTGATCTTTGTATATAATTCCATTCGGCTTCAATATTTTATTAATATAGTTTTGAAGATTTAAAAAGAAATCATAGCTGACAGTTTCCCAGGAATGCTTTGGTATTTGTGAGCATGCAGAGTGCATTTTAGAAAAACAAAAATAAAACCGTATAGACAACAACAGTGTTACATATAACATTATAGTTACACCAACAGATAATGCCTACATTTTAACTGAAAACCGATGTAACCACAGTTGCATATGGAGGTACATCGTTCTCCTTTATTTACTCGGAGGATGAACTTAACAAGGTGCTTCCAAGACCACTTTCCTCTGTTATCAACCAAAAAGACCATCGGGTGTCAGTGGCTTTGCTCCCACGGCTGCAGTTCAAAATCTGGGCATGCACAATTCTTAGCGTAGGTGAACAAAATGAAATTCAGTGAGAAGCAAACAAGCCCCGTTTCCCACGCCACTGCCCGGCATCTCGGAGCGATTGCTTAGGCAGCCTCCCCAGCACTGATGGGAAAGGCTTCACCTGCCTTTTCAGGGACCTAAATAAAAACGGGATTAAACAGAACCTTAATTTCATCACAAACGGCTGGATTTTCCAAGGAAGGCAACCCTTATATTTCCTACCTGTGAATTCCTGATACCCCATATCAGGAGGAGGGGAAAAGGAGGGAGGGAGGCAGGGAGGGAGGGAGAGAAAGGGAGGCCCCCGGTACATACGACGTAGCCTCCAGGCTCTTTGTCATCTTTGTTGCTCTTCTCTGCATACTTTTCAGGGTCTCAACATCTTTTTTGAATCACAATGACCAAAGCTGGACGCAGCTTCCCAAGCGGGGCCTCACCAGCAGCAAAGCGCTTCTCCTTGCCTTGGCGCTCTCCCTCTGTTCGTGCCGCCTGGGACGGCGCTGGCTTTTTGGGCGGCTGCGGCAGCCACACCGCTGGCTCGGATTTCGGTGATTGTCCACCTTGGTGTCGGGACTAAAGTCCAAGCTGGTTTTTCGGGAGGAGGAGGGGGGGGCAGCGCCGCCAGGGGAGGCCGCGAGGGGCGGAGGAGCAGCAGGAGGCGGCCATTCGGTGGCCTTCGGGGAGCCCACGGCCAACTGCAGCCTTTCGGCCCCGAGAAGGAAAGCTTTGCGGCTGCCGTCGTGCTGGCGCCATACCCGGAGCCGAGATGGGCGCGGTTTCGCGGAAAACCGGGGAGAGGCGGCCAGTCAAGATAGCGGGAAGCCGGGTCGGGAGACCCCCGCCTCTCCTGCCCAGGACCGAGGCCCCCTGCCCTGCCCTGGTGCCCAGAATGGGGGTCGGGGCAGGAGGGGCCCCCGGCCCTTGCCCCGCTCAGGTGAGGCGGACGCCGGGAGGGCTGCGGGGGGAGCCGGGGGGGGGCTGCCTGCCTCTGCCGCCGCCTCAGCAATCCGAGTGGGCGCCGGATCCCCGCAGGCGGCAGATGCAGCGCGGGGTTTTATCGCGCATCGGGAAAACTTTTGCGGCCTCGGAACGTTTTTGACGCTCGGCCCGCTTCCCTCGCGGACGCGCAACCCAGCTTTGGCTTTTCTCTCCGGCTCGTAATTGGTGCCTTCCTCGCCTTCGTTCGCCACACACTCAGAGGAATTTACACTCAAGATGGCGGGTCCGGCTGGGGAGAGCAATGCCCCCCCCACTTCCCTCCAAAACTGCACAACAATTTTCCATTGGGGGGAGGAGGAGCCCTTGTGGGGGGACACAGCGGATCCCTTGAACCGGGGGTCAAATCCAAACGTTTTTACTACCGGTTCGGTGGGCGTGGCTTGGTGGGCGTGGCAGGGGAAGGATACTGCAAAATCCCCATTCCCACCCCACTCTGGGGCCAGCCAGAGGTGGCATTTGCCGGTTCTCCGAACTGCTCAAAATTTCCGCTACCGGTTCTGCAGGACTTGTTAGAACCTGCTGGATTTCACCCCTGCCTTCAACACCCAGACAATGGCGCCTCTCAGGTCAGGCCTCTGCAGTTTTGCCTTTTCCTTCAGGCCAGCAAAACTCCAACCTTTTTTAAAAATCTCACTGTAATTGGGGAAGGCCAAAGCGGTGTCAGCCAGAACCTATTTCCTAGGCCACTAAATTCACTTTGGTGCTGTCACTGCTCACAAAGCCGCTCACAGGATGTCTAACTCGCCAAAGGTCCTCACCTGGAAGCCTTGGAATTGGGGATTATTCCCGAGAATCTGCTGCATGGCCCTACAGGGGGTTTGGTCATTGCCTGGAATAGGAGTATATTTGTCAGATAAAATCACTCAGATTTGCTCTCAGTTGGATGCCAGATGCTTAGAGGATCCTGGGATGCAGTCTTGCCTGATTATCCGAGAACAATTTGATCCTGCTGGACCTGAGGAAACGGATGGGGTCCTTGGGACTATGAGCTTGATCACTTGTTGTTTAGATGCATGCCCTTCCTAGCTAGCCTAGGTTGTCCAGGATCTTCTGGCAGTGGTGAATTCATCCTTGAGGGACAGAGTTGGTCTCCGCTTCTTAAAGAGGCCTTGGTCCACCTTCTCAAAAAGACATTGCTAGATCCCACCATATTAGACCATTTTTGTCCTCAATCCAACTTCCCCCTTTTAGGGAAGGTGGCAAAGAAAGTAATTACACAGCAGCTTCAGAGAACCCTGGATTAAATGGATTGTCTGGGCCCCTTCCAAATAGGAGTCAAGCCTGGATATTGAACAGAAACAGCATGCATCTTGGCTAAACTGTTCGTGCAACATGTTTACAAGATGCATGGGGGGTCTACAGCGAATCATCTCTGGCCGTGGGGGGCAATTTACCTCGAAGTTGTGGCAAGAGTTTTTAACATTTTGGGGGGACAACCCAGAGGCTTAGTTCCAGTCATCATCTGCAAATGAATGGAGGCTGCGAATGTATGAATGGGGTTCTAGAGCAATACTTCAGTGTTAATTACCAACAAAGCAATTGGACAGACCTCCTCCCGTTTGCTGAAGTCGCGTGCAACAACTCTGTACATAGCAGCACTGGCTTCACCCCATTCAAGGTAATTATGGGACAGGACTTTGCTTCCATGCCTGAACTGCCCCTGGCTACCCCCTCCTATACCATCCGTGAAAAAATGGATTGTTCAGCTATGGAACACTTGGCCAGTAGTGAGGAAAATGTTAGAGGAAGCAAGAGAACCATATAAAAAACAAGCAGATAAAAAAGGTACAAAAGTAAAAGATTTTAAAATAGGAGACTGGGTTTACTTGTCAACCAAATACCTGCAATCCAGGCAACCCTGTAAAAAATTGGGGCTAGAATACATTGGTCCTTTCCCTATTAAAATAATCATTAACCCAAAGTAACTGTTGGACTCGAACTGCTAAATCTCTTCGATAGATTTACCCAATCCTTCATTGCAGCCTTCTTAAGCCTGAAATCCCCTCCCCACTACAGCCAGCACCACCACCTGAACCTCTCATGATCGAGGGTGAACAGCACTTTGAAGTCAAAGTCATTTTAGATTCCCATTGACATCAGGGAATACTCCAGTACTTAGTGGCATGGAAAGACTTCCCCACCCCTTTTAAATTGAATGGGTGGACATCAAACACGTTAAAGCAGTCAAGCTTATAAAACATTTCCATAATATCCTAACCAACCAAAGTGACTCTCTAATTGTCTTGGTTTTCCCTCTCCATCTTTTCTCTTCTCTGCATGTCCCTGTTAAGGGGGGCCCCTGGCATGTCAGATGTTTCATCTTCAACTTGGTGCCTTGCTGGCATCCTACCATCAAAGGATTGGGGAGGGAGGAATGGGAGGGACGACAAATGGGTAATAAATTTCTATGCATTTGTGAGGGAAATAGGTAGGGGGGAATGACAGCTAAAGTAAAGCAGATCAACATGAAACTGGTTGTGCCAGGCATTCAAGATCGTTTACCCTGAGTGTGAAATCCTTCCATCCCAAACACCTCAGCATTCCCAAAACATCTTTACGGCATTGAATTGGGTGAACCTAGACTGGTCATGGGGGGAGGGATGGACTGAAGGAAATAGTTTTGTGTTGTTGAGCAGGAAAATGCAGATTCCACCTGACTTTACTGTAACCAGCATCTTTAAACCAAAATTTAGGGGGGAGGGGAGGTAATACCAAGCAAAAACCACTAGATAACCAATCATATAAGGAGAAAGGGAATAAAGAGAAAAAATAGAAAAGCATAATGAAGTAGAGAGTGATGGAAAGGATGGAAATCCCAGTTACCTAGTAGGAGATATAAGAAACATACCCAGACCCCATAAAGGACTCAAATGCAGATCACACAACTGGCAGATGTGATCTCAAACCATTGTACCATTTCTTTCAAAAATCCTGAGGATTAGAAAAGAGCTGATGTGCTTTCCATCTTCAAAAAAGGGGAAAAAACAAACCCAGGAAACTACAAACTAATCAGCCTAACATCAATACCTGGGAAGATACTGGAAAAGATCATCAAAAAACAGAACCGTGAAAATCTAGAAAGAGAGTTATAACTAGTAGCCAGCATGGGTTTGTTAAAAACAGATCATGCCAAACCAATCTTATTTCTTTTTTTATTTTTTTTTAAATATTTTATTATAACAAAATATGACAAACACATAACATACAACATATAAATACTGTATATCCTCTTTTTAAAAGAATGTTTCTTGGTGGTCTTCTTTCCGTTTTGTATCTTTCCCCCTGTATCTCTCTTATTTCTTTTTCTTCATTGTCCCTTTTTCTTTGGTTACTCTGTATTTTCTAACACTAATAGCCTTATTTTTATACATTTCTACATATTTATTATATACATGTTTTACATTTTTAGATGTTCCCCTGTATTTATTATTTTCTGTTTCTAGTCCCAAGCCATTCATATCATTTATTCCAAATTATATCTGTCTCTTCTTTTTCTTTAATTTCTTTTGTTAATTTGTTCATCTCGGCACATTCTAAAAAATTTTTTATCTCTTCTTCATCTGTTGGAGTGTTTTCCTGTTTCCAATTTTGTGCATATGTTATTCGAGCAGCTGTTATGATGTGTAGAATAAGATATTTTACTTCTTTGGTGTATGTTCTTGTGAATATTCCTAATAAGAATGTTTCTGGCTTTCTTTCGATTGGTTGGTCAACTATTTTCTCTAGCCATTTCTTTATATTTGTCCAAAATTTTTTAGCTGCCAGGCACGTCCACCATAGATGGTAATATGTTCCATGAGCTTCCTTGCATTTCCAACAGGTTGGAGTATTTGGGAACATCTTTGCGTTTTATAGACGCCATCTATAAAACATCTTCAGCTGGTTTTCCTTGTATGCCGCAGATAACGTTAATTTTGAATTTACTTGCCACATTGTTTCCCATTTCTCCAAATCTATTTTATAATTAAAGTTCTGTGCCCATTTAATCACTGTGTGTTTCACTATCTCCTCTTCCATTTTATATCGCAATTTACCCCTATTTCTATTATTTCTAAACCTTTCTGAATATCTGCAGTCATCCAGGCCATGTTGATTTGGACCAAGATTGGTGTGGGTGGGAGTAGAATACGTATTGGTTCTCGTCTTCATGTATTTCCCTCCATACATCCGTCAATTTTAGTTCCGCTGTCATACTAAATAATTCTTTTGGTAATATTTCTTTCCTTTTTTAAATTTTTCTTGTTATTCTTATAGTCTTTTTTAACGTCTACTATGGCGTTATAGTCTCCAATTAGACAAATATTTTCACAGTCTATTACTTTTCTGTGTATTTTTTAAAAGAATTCCTGTTGATTTCTGTTGGGGGCATATATTAATATTAATAATGACTTTTTTTCTTCTATTTCTAATTCGACCATTACAATTCTCCCCTCCTTGTCTGCGTAGATTAGCTTTGATTTTATCCTTTCTTTTACATAGACCACCATTCCTGTTTTTTTTTTTTTGTATCAATGATATATATAGTTTTCCTAATTTTGGATTTTCTAGTAATTTTTGATATCCTTTTTTGATATGTACCTCTTGAAGAATATCACATCTGCTTCCAGTTTTCATAATTTTGTGAATGTTTGTGTTCTCTTCTTTGGTGCATTTAATCCATTTATGTTTACTGAGAGAAGTTTAATTGCCTGTTCCATTGGCTACTGTTGTTGTTTTTTGTGTTTCTTGTCTCCATCCGTATTCTAGCTTTTGCCCCTTCACTTTCCTCTCGTTCCTTTTCCTGGCTCTTTCTTATTTCTCTTTCTCGCTCCATTTCTTCTATTTGCTCTTCTTCCTGACTTTTGCTCTCTGTTTCTTCTTTGCTTTCCTGTTCCTCTTCCTGGGTGAAATGTAGATTATAAAATTCTCTTGCTTTCTCTAGTGTGTCTATTTTATATTTTTTATCTTGCCATGTAATTAAAATCCCATTTGGTGTCAGCCATCTAAACATTACTTTGTACCTGATCAGTTGGGTTGTTAAAAATTGGTATTGTTGGCATTGGTTTCTAATCCTTCGTGGTATTTGTTTTAAAATTATTATTTCTTTGCCCTTGTAGGTCAATGTTTCTTCTCGTGATTTCTTGTATACTTCATCTCTGATTGCCCGCTTTGTAAATCTGATATGTACTTCCCTTGCCAATCGGTGTCTTCTTATATAATTAGTATGTACCCGATAAATTTCGTCCATCTGTCCTCTTATTTCTGTCTTGTCTCTTTGTATTATATCTGACACTATTTCCGCCATCTTTGGAATGAATTGCCCCCGGATAATCATAACATCGCTGATCTCCGGGTCTTTCGCTGTGCCTTTAAGACCCTACTGTTCCGACAGGCGGGGCTATCTAATTGAATGATTTTAAATCGGGTTTTAACTTTGGGTTTTAAAATTCGGCCAAAACTATTTAATGAATTTTAATGAATTTTAACTTTGATACTGTATATTTATGTTTTAATTGGCTGTACACCGCCCCGAATCCTTCGGGAGGAGGGCGGTATATAAATATTATTATTATTATTATTATTATTATTATTATTATTATTATTATTACTATCTTTTCTCCCAGATCTTCATCTTTTTCTTCTACTATGTTCTGAAAACGCAGGAAATAGGAGGCTTTCTCCATTTCCAACATTGCTATTGAATCTGATAGTTCCTTACTTAATTGGAGAGATTTCTGCTCCATGGTCTCCATTTTTGTCTCTACTTGATCTATTTTTGTTTCCATTTTTTGTTCTATTTTTGATCTATTTTTGTTTCCATTTTTTGATTTTTTGTTCATTTTCTGTTATTGTTTGTTGAATGTCCCCAATTTTATCGTTCATGTTCTTGATATCCTCTTTTATTCTCCTATTTAATTTTTAATTTCTGTATGAAACATTTTCATTTCTTTGTGATTATCCGCCGTTTTCTGTTTTTAATAGGGTTTCTTAAATCATCGGGAACATATTTTGCATGGTATTTAGTGTCATTTGCAGTTTTTCTTTTTCCTTTCCTATCATATTATCTATTGTTCTCTGATGTAGTGGTGACGCCACTGTAGGTATAGGATTTGTATTTGGCTTTTTTTCCTGTTTTGGCTATTGTTGTAGTTGACATTTTTAAAGCTCGTGTAAAGTTTTTCCACACTCTCATATAAGTAATGATCAAAAACAATTTTCAGTACACCCATCTTTGCTTTATATTCTATATAAACTTCAACTTAATCTGAATTCATCTATTATACAGTATAATCAATATAATCAAGTATTGCTTTGCAGTGTATTTAATCAGTACAATTTATTTAATTTGCTTATCTTCTGCTACCTCCCTTTTTTTCCCCTCTATATATTTCTATAAGTCACTTAATGTCTTATTCATTCATTCAATAATTCCTCTATTTCAAACTCAGTGAGGTAACAATACAATAATTAACTATAAATTAATACAATATTTTTCCTTACTTTACTGCTTATGTATATATATTTATATATAAAAGATGTATATTTTATTCTTCTTTTGTACTTCTTTGTCACTCTTTCCCTTCTCTGCTTTTACTTTTGGTTGTAATTTCCTGTCATGCTATTGCATCAGTCTCTTTCTGTCTCTTTCAAATCTCTGTCTCCACCCTCAAGTCAATCTATATGATTCTTGTCTTTCCTTCTTTTTAGTTTTTATATCTCTGTTTTACAGTTACCAGTCACAACTTAAATTCCTCGGATTTTCCAAATTTAAGTTTCTTAACTTCTTCTTTGCCTCAGGAAGTAGTTTAGTTTTTCCTGTCTTTTCACTCTCTCTGCTTCCCTCCATCCCAGGGGTCTTATCTCCGCCACTAGTCATCTTCTCGTTCAGCTGTTTCACTCTCTGAGATCCTCCTTTGCTCACACTAACCTCTTTTTCCATTTTGTGCAGCGCTCTCCTTCAAGTTCGTTGCCGCTTTGTTGGACTAGTCCTGTTGGTCCCTTTTCCGCCTTCCTCACTCCGCTTTTCCACTTCTCCGTGTTTTTTTCTGATTTCCTTCTTCTGGGTTCTTTTCATCTGCCACTAGAAATTGTTTTCTCCAGTCTTTGCTTCCATTCTATATGGCCGCCATCACTCCTAGTCCGCCTTGCTGGTCAACTTCCTCTCCACCAGTTTTAAGGGGATTTATCCCTTGTCCTCTCGGGCGATTGCATGTTGACCAGGGGCTTTGGATCTTCCCCTTTTGTTTCCTGATCTCTATGGGATCGGAATGCCCTATAGGGGCTCCTGATACAGAGTTTTTGGGTTTCGGATACGGCGCCCCATTTCCTCACCCCATTCATTCTTTGATAAAGTGACTAAATTACTAGACCAGTGAAATGCTGTGGATTTAGTATATTTAGACTTCAGCAAGGCATTCGACAAAACAGACCACAACCTACTATTGGTAGGTTGAAAAAGGTAAAAAAATGTGAGGTAGACAGCATTACCTCCAAAGGGATTTGTAACTGGCTGATAAACCGTACTCAACGAGCAGCCCCTAAGGGCACTGCATCTAGATGTAGATGTACTGGGAAGGAAGGAAGCAGTGGGGTAACACAAGATTCCATCTTAGGCCCAGTACTCTTCCATATCTGCATAAATGACTTAGATGAGGGAATAGAAGTGGAATGCATCAAATTTGCAGATGACACTAAGCTGGCAGGAATAGCCAACACCCCAGAAGATAAGCTCAGGATCCAAAAAGACTTGAACACTGGCCTCTATCCAACAACATGAAATTTAATGTGGAGAACAGCAAGGTTTTACACCTGGGCAGAAAAAACCAAAGGTACAAGTACAGATTAGGCGAAACCTGTCTCAAAAGCAGTAACTGTGAAAGGGACCTTGGAGTCCTAGTGGACGATCACTTAAACATGAGTCAGCAGTGTGCGGCAGCAGCCAAAAAAGCTAATACAATCCTGGGTTGTATAAACAGAGGCATAGAATCAAAATCATGTGAAGCATTAGTACCACTTTATAAAGCCTTAGTAAGGCCACACCTGGAATACCACATCCAGTTTTGGTCACCACATTACAAAAAAGATGTTGGAACTTTGGAAAAAGTGCAAAGAAGAGCAACTAAATGATTAAAAGCTTGGAGAATAAAACATCTGAAGAACTGTTACAGGATTTGGGTTTGGCTAGAAGGGCTAGGAGGGACATGACAGCAGTATTCCAGTATTTGAGGGGCTGCCACAAAGAAGAAGGGGGTCAAGCTATTCCCCAAAGCACCAGAGGGCAGGACAAGAAACAATGGATGGAAACTAATCAGGGAGAGAAGCAACTAGAATTAAGGAGAAACTTCCTAACATTGAGGACAATTAACCAGTGGAGAAGCTTGCCTTCAGAAGTTGTGGGTGCTTCATCACTGCAGGTTTTTAAGAAGAGATTGGACAGTCACTTCTGTGAAATAGTACAGGGTCTCCTGCTTGAGCCAGGGGATGGACTAGAAGACCTCCAGGGTCTTTCAGCTCTAATCTGATTGATTGATTCTACCCATATTGTCATCCTTATGGAACCTGGTTTGAGAGGGCTTTGAAGTGCTATGGCTGCAAAATAGGATTTCTGGTCCAATCCTAGACTATGTTGGAATGTTTTTCTCTCGGTTGTGAGAAGAGTTGCCTAATAGGCTACCATGCTGGTGGATCAGCTGCCAGTTTGCTCTGTCTTCCTGGGGAGTCAAAAGAAGTTCCATTTGAAGGAATCGCTGTGGCTGGGAGTGGGGTGGAAGTGGAGGCTGCACTTGAAAACATAGTGAGGGTCCTGTGAATCCATAAACCGGCCAGAGTAGGTCTTAAACTAAGTACCTGCAGTTTCCCAGAAAGAGATGAGTATCCCCCTTTCTGAAAACTAGGGATGTGTTTGCGTCACACCCAGATGGTGAGGTGTCCACCTCTTTTTTGGTAATCCGGAACTCTCCTCCAGGCTCCCAATTGAAATGGGCTGTGCTAGATATGCAAAAACTCTCCCTTCCCACCCACTTTCTGTTTTTCCTTTTAAAACTTGCCTCTCTAGCCCCGCTGGCTAGTCTGTACACATGTCCAAAGCCATGGTTCACCCTGAGATAGAATAAATTTATTAGCAAGAGGTAATCAGGAAACATAGATTTTTACAAAAAAATGGAAATTTTCTTTTCCAAATAAGCTGCAGGTTGAAATATTTCAGGTCTTGAAAGACAATTCTCATACCAGAGGGTATTGCTTACAGCAAAAGGTTTCTGAATTCAGTTCCCATAGAGCATGCCTGCTAGTCAAAAATTCACTTGGGTTTATACACTGTACACTGTAAAAAATACATGATAATATTCACAGAATAAGCACTACATTACTATATTCCTGCTAGCAAGTGGTTAGACAGGATTACAGTATATGTAATAAAAACACCTGGCCATTTCCCCCTTTAATTGTACATCATGTTACTAAGACATGTCACTATGTCTACAACGAAGCAAACAGACAGAAGCGCCAAAGTGGGGGAATGCAGCAGAATTGCTCAAAGGGACAGAGGGCCTCTCCCTTTCAGGGCCTCAGGCAGGAAGTCCAAACGGCCTTTAACCCCCCCCCCTTCCAGGCCTGCCACATGAGGCCCAGAGCCCCACGGGGATGTCCTGACCTCTCTTTGCACAAGCCAACCAGCTCCAGGAACTTTGGAGGGGCTCTGTGCCACCAAAGAGGTGTCTTCCCAATACAGATGGGAGATATGGACCAGCTGCTCCTGCCAAGCCAGCCATGGGTGCTTCTGCTGGGCTGGCCGGCCTCCCTGCCTGCCTTGGGCGGGGAAGAAAACCCAACAATCCTGGCAAAATGGATACCATCAAAGCTGCTCTGGAAAAGCCGAAGAACGTCCAGAGTAGCTCAGTTGGGGGCCGCGTTTTCTGGCCACACTACAGGAGGGGCCCGAGCACAGAAGCCAAGAAAACGGGGGCTCCAGGGCAAGTGGGGCAACTCGGTGCCCCAGTCCTGAGTCCTCCAGTCCAGTTGCTCCCAAGAGTCAACAAAGGAAAAAATAGGCTTGATCAAAACCAAGCCTGCCTGTTGACAGTGCAAGGAGGGGGGAGTGGGGGGGGGGGGGGGGAGGGGGGAGGAAAGGCCATGGGAAGAAGTCAAGAAACAGAGGAGAGGCAAGACACATCCCCGTGTCCTGGGCTGGTGGGTGCAGCTGCTCTGTTCTTAGGTGGGGAGCTTTGGCTCTATCTTCAGAGAGGCATCATAGAGACCCTCTTCATCCATCACAAACGACTGATCTAGGAGGTACTGAGTGACCTGGAAGAGAGAGAAGAGCAGGGGAGGCAACATCGTTCACCCCACTCTTTTCAGGAAAGAGACTGAAGGAAGAAAGATGAGACTTCGCTAGCAGCTGGCTGGGCTGGGGGCTTGTCTGCTGTATGTCACTGAAGGAACCATGTGACTCTGCCCCTCCCCCCCGGTAGTTTCTCTTCCAGGACATGCTACCCCAGGAGTTCAGGGAGAGCCTGTGCCCCAGTAACACCAAGGCCTGCCTCTTCCCCGTGGCCAAGTGGTTTCCCCCCCCAATGGTGGTTCTTTCCCCACCCAGACCCTCTCCTTGAGCAGAGAGCTGAGCAGCTGCAGGTTCCTACCTTGGCCTGATGCTCGATCTTATAGGCCGTCTGCTGAAACTGCCGGATCTCTCGGATGATGTGGGAGATCTGCGGGGAGAGAGGAAAGAGGCCCATGTGCCCAAAGGCTGCCAAAAAGCAGGCGGTGGTCCCAGGGAGAAGGCCAGGCCAGGAGAGCATTGGCATCATGCCAGGGGTGTTATGGCAAAGTCAGGCAGGCAGCTGGCTGAGGTGGGAGGGCGATTCAGTGCCCCTGCCAGGGAGCTCACCATCCTCATTTTGGAGAAGTTCACTAGGCCATCCTCAGTGTAATTGGGAGTGCCCTCTTCAATGAACGCCAGATCCGTGAGGTACATGCCCAGGTAAGGGACGCAAGGCGGGTCACAACTGTGAGAGGCAGAAAAGAGAAACTCAGCTGGCAAGACAAAGGCAACAGGACTGCTTCCCAAAGATAAACAGCCTCCATCTCCTGAAAAAAGGTCTCTTTGGTCCCGTTTACATACTATCACACCTTCACATTTTCTCTGAGTCAGGAGAATTGGCCCCAGGAAGAGGTTTGCCCTACATTATCCCGGTACTTTTGGTCACATCTAAGCTGCAAATCAAGTCACAGGATTTGCTTGTCTGCAGAATTTTGCTTTAGTCCCTGAGACTGAAATAATTTTTAGGAGTTCTGGAATCTCCAGGCGGATGTCACTCACTGCTGCTGCTGCCGCCTTCCAGCACAGGGATGAGGTCCATGCAGCCCCTCCAGCTATCCCCACATCCCTGGGCATCCCCCCAAACCTGCTCCAAGCATTGCTGTAAAAAGCCAAAGACCTGTAGGGCTTCCCCACCTTTTGAAGTGGGAAACTCTGAAACTCTGTCACTTAAAACCCTAACATAGTTTTTACAAGCTTTTGCCAAACAAAGTCTCTCTCCCCAAACTCCTTCTGGAAATGAGGCAAATGAACTTTGACTCCCACCCAAAGCTATGAGAAAGCGCCCCCCCCGCCCTTCCTCTGCTGTTTGGGATGGAGCTGGACCATCCCAGGTGGCCTGCTCTGCCTCAGCGGCCGTCGCCGCAGGATTGGACCCTGCTCCCTTGGCCAAGGGGGGTGGGGGCATGGCGCAGGCGGAGCTTCCCTACCTGCCATCCCTCAGCCTCCTGCTGGCCACGTGTCCGGCTTTTGCCATGGTGCCATCTACGTGGGCAGGGCTGGGTACAACCTTTGCTCTCCTCTCCTGGAGTCTGCCTGTCTCCTGCCCTCTGACCCACACGTGTGAGCAGCAGGGGAAACTTACTTTTTCAGAGCTTCCCTCAAGTTTTTAAATCGTCCTTCCGAAGACACCAGCCGTTGTAGCTTATCGATCACAGCTTTGGTCTGGGAAGAAAGGAAAAAGTTAGAGGAGCAAAAGGGGGAAGGGAGCCTGGGCCAAAGGGCTTTCCAAGGAGGTCTCAGAACTGCTAGGTGGACATGCTGATGACTCATTGGGGGGCCTTTTGAGCCCATGGGGGGGGGGGCCTGCAGAGCCTGATGATGAGGTTACCTAGTCAGGTAAGGAAACGTCTCCAAGCAACCAACCCAGCTCAGACAGCACCAAGGACCCACAATCAAATAATAAGTCCAGGAACTGGAAGAATTAAGGGGGGGAAATGCAATGGCTACCAGATTCATTAGAGGTCAAAGAAACAATCCCCTCCTTTGGAGTATGGGCTTTGCGGACAGATGCTGCTGGCATGAGCAACGTGGGGCTTTTACAACCCTCAGGGGCAGGGCAATTGAAGGCAGGCTGAGGAAGATGGATCTTGGCTGAATGGATCTTGGAGAGCTAAAGAAGGAAAGCCATCCCTGTATACACGACTGCTTCCTGCTTGCAACCTCTCTCTTGGGGACCACAATTTTGAAGTCAGGAAGCCACCCCAGCTGGTAAACAGCACCGTTAAAAACGTGTCCAGTGGGGTAAACAGTGCTGCTCTGTCAAGAAGGACACAATAACCCAAAGCTGCAAAGGGGCTCAGAAAAGAGCCAGCTAGGCTTCCTGAAGTGTGTAAACACAAGATTAGGATCTCATTTCCAGAAAAACAGGAGAACAAGTATGTATAGAAAGGCCTCTGTGGCACAAGCCCCTTCCCAACACCCCTGTCCCAATTGCACAGCTTTGGCAGTGGGGTGCCTGAGGCACTCACCGGCTTTGACACCTTCATCCAAGTCTTCTTGAGGCGGAAGATGGCACTGCGGTTGAAGGCCGAGGTGATATCCAGAACGGCGTTGTAGTTGTGCAGGCACCGGCAAATGTCAGCCACGGCCACCCACTTCTCGATCGTGCTCACCCGGGCAGCCATGTCCTCATTGCGGAGGATCTCGGAGGCGATCAGGTTGCTGATCTGCAGGGGTCATCAGGGACAGGTGGGTGGACATTACAACCCCTGGAAGGGTTTGTGTGCAGCCCCGAATGATAAGAAAAGCCCCTTGCCTCCAAAGAGAAAGGGGGAGACCGAGGCGGAGGGAAGCTCAAATACACTCTGGTGGTCAAGGCTGCCCCTCATCTTCCCTACCCACAGCAGAAGGAAGACCCCGTTCTGGGCACAACCATGCACCTGCCTGCCACCTGTCCTGCATGGAAATTGCTGAATAGAGTATGCACTAGGTTAGGAAGATCAAAGGAAATGGGGCTTCCCTAGAGAAGACCCTGTGTCTGAATGCGGAGAAGAGCAATCCATCTCTGCTGCTGCACAGACAAGATCCTTCAACGCAGATGGAAGAAGACGTCATGCTGACAAGAGAAAGTGCTTTTGACATGGCCCCATTCTGGGTGAATGGCATTTAGATTTAATCCAATTTATGTATACTTTTTACATGCACTATATTTCTATGATCTATTCTAAAACTTGTTTTATTTGATCAGTGTTGAATGTTATATGTCCGTACGTTGTAGGTGCTTCTGACATGAATAAAGAAAGATCTGTGAAAATCCTCTTTTTCATACCTATCTTGGACTAACAGGGAAGACTTTTGGGACTAGAATCCGAATGAGGAGTGAAGGCACTTTTGCCCAGGCAGCATCTCCAGTTAGAGAAGGAAGGACGTTCTTCTGGATGGGGAGGGGGGCTGCAGAGCCAGGCCAGAGGGGAGGGGAGCAGCAGGTAAGGGCCAGCAATCCACCTGTTCAAAGGCAGCTTCTGACTCACAGGGTGCAGTGGCCTTGGAAAGGAGCACATCTGTGGGGACAGGCTGGTTTTGGCAGGAGGCGGGGCATACGAAGAGTCTATGAGCAACGTTTCCTGAACTTGCATTCCAGTAGGAATTATGTAAAAACTGTGTTTGACTTGCCTTTGAAGGTGCTTTGCATTACAAAAGGGGCTTAAAAGGCTTCAAATACACAAAAGCAGGGGTGAAATGCTCCCGGTTTGGACCGAATCGCCCAATCCGGTAGTGATGGAGGCGGGTGGTTCAGAGAACCAGGAGCAAAAATCCCTCCGCAGCCCCATGCCCAGCTGAGCCGCACAATCATCAGAAGCTATTTTTACTTTTAGAAGCATTTTTTCTACAACCTCTTTGGCCGAAAAAATGCTTTTAAAAGTTAAAAAAAAAGCCTTTGATGATCGTGTGGCTTAGCTGGGATCATCAAAGGCTTTTAAAAGAAAAAACCCTTTTTTTCTTTTAAATGCCTCTGCTGATCAAGCAACTCAGCTGGGATTGTCAGGGCCTTTTGAAAGCATTTTTTTACAACCTCTTCACCAAAGAGGTTGTAGAAAAAAATGGTTTTAAAAGTAAAAATATATATATATTGGCCATGCCCACCCATGTCACATTACCCACCACCACCAAGCCACGCCCACAGAACCAGTAGTAACAAATTTTAGATTTCACCACTGCACAAAAGTATTATTAAAATTTCAATATCAGAATTTTTCTTTTTTTTAGAAATGGCAGCTAAATATTGTTATTCTTGATGATGTTGCAAATCCCAACCCAACTCAATGTCATGCCCAGGAGCAGACCGCTTTCCTGAAGAAAGGAATGTGGGGCCTTGAGAAGATGCCAGTCCTGGTCCTCTAAGGGCTCCAGCAAAGAGTGGTGCGCAAAGCTTCTGGGTCAGCAGTGCATTCAGATAGGTCTTTCAGGGTCCATGCCCCAGCCCTAGCCAGAACCCTAAAGAAGCCTCCTCCTCAACAACAGTCGTGATCTTTCAAACCAACCAAACAATGGAAATAGACAAAGGTTTTGCTAATTAGTTAGCTAAAATGTGCAGGAAGCACAGTACAATAGTAAGGGGGGACTTTAACTACCCTGACATCAACCAGGAAACAAACTCTGCATCAAGTGGGAGATCAAACAGGTTCCTGAAAAGCCTAGTAGATGATTTTGTCACCCAAAAGGTTGAGGAGGGAACTAGAGGGACAGCTATACTGGACTTAATCCTTGCTGACAGAGATGAAATGATAGAGGGGGTTGAAGTTGCAGGAACTTTGAGGGAGACTGACCATGTCATATTGGAATTCAGTATAATGCAGGCATAATTCAAAAGAGTTTAAATCACCAGGACCAGATGGATTACACCTGAAGGAGCTGGCAGACAGGATCTAGGAAGCACTGAACCGTATCTTTCAAAGATCCTGCAGCACAGGAGAACAGCAAGAGGGGACAGAGTAGGTGGTGCCTGGCTCAAGAACAGCAACAGTGAGAGGGATCTAAAAGTCAGGGGTGGGGGGGGCTCCATCACTGGAGGTTTTCAAGAAGAGACTGGACACCTATTTGTCCAGGATGGTAGGGTCTCCTGCTTGAGTAAGGGATTGGATTACAAGATCTCTTAGCTCCTTTCAGTTATTCTGTCTTCTGAAACTTCTGAACTCTCTTCAGAGGCCTCTAGCAAAGAGAGTTTTGTGGTTTTCTAACCTGGGAATCAGGAAAGTTTGGTCATGGGCCAGAGTGACCAACTAGCTTAAGCTGGTAATAGAGTAAATGCCTTAAAATGAAGCACAGACAAGGTGTTTCTTCAGTCAATGTCAACTGTCCAAACTGTCACCCAGCATATTCACAGGCAGTTATTCAAAAGAGCTCTTGAACTGCAATGTTTCTAAATTCATTGGGGCCTTTTGAGGATCACCGCACAAGGAAAGGTTGCTTTTTGTAGCACTGTCCTCTCCAAAGGAAGCAAGAATTCTCTGGCCAGGAAAGGACCAGCCCTTCCATGCCTCTTCTACATCCTCAGAAGAGAGGGAGATTTCCGGGGTGACGTCATGGTGGTGCGGTACAGGAGAACGGGGCTCCGTTCTTTCTGTCCGAATTTTTGCATCTGGAGGCCTGTAGAGGCGAAGTTAGACTCTGGAGGGATTGGCGTTATTGCGGGGATACTCCAGGGGCAACAGGGAGAAGAGCGATCCCCCGTTGCAGCAGGAGGAATCCCTTGAATCCGGCGCGAACGAGAACGGCTGTAATGGTCGGGTCTGGAGGTGTGACGGTCTGATTGAATAGCGGAGGAAGCAAAGAGTGGGAAGCAATGAGAAGTATTGGTGGAGAGTGATAAGACAGAGTGCGATACCAGGTCACTTTTCTAAGTTGTTGAAACCTACAAGCTGATAGACAAGTGAGTCTCCAAGGTGGGAAAAGCGGCGCTTTAATGGTGAGACGAAATTTTGAGAAGATAGAATCAGTAAGCACGGCAGAAGGAGAGGAGGGTGCAGTCTGACAATTTGAATGGGTGCTGTGCCAGAAAACTGTACAATTAGACTGACCATCGAGACGGAATTTGTGGCTATCTATTTTGAGAGACTTAACTATTGCAGTGAGCAGGCTGGCCCCATAGATTCTCTCCTATCCCCTTCTCTGCCCCAGGCTGGCCCCATAGATCCTCTCGTCTCCCTCTTCTCTCCCTCAGGTGGGCCCCATAGATTCTCTCCTCTCTCCTTCTCTCCCTCAGGCTTGCCCCATAGTTCCTCTTCTATCCCCTTCTCTCCCTCAGGTGGGCCCCATAGATCCTCTCCTATCCCCTTGTCTCCCTCAGGCTGGCCCCACAAATCCTCTCCCTCAGGCTGGCTCCACAGAAGCCTCTCTTATCCTACCCCCTTCTCTCCCTCAGGCTGGCCCCATAGATCCTCTCCTATCCCCTTCTCTTCCTCAGGCTGGCCCCACAGAAGCTTGTCCTATGCTATCCCATTCTCTCCAGAATTATTTTCATGTTGGGAGGGGGAGTAGAACGTCTAACTAATTAGCATCAGAGCGTGTTATAATAATATAGGAAATACTAATGCTCTGATGGTCATTTCGAAAAATCCTTTCTAAGTGAGCACCTAGAAGCCAAGAGGAACATACGTGGCAAATTTCAAGTTTGTAGGCTTTATGGTTCTGGAGATTTCGTGATTAATGTATGAGTGTTTTTTGCTTTTATATAGATTTAAATGACTGTATAATATAGGATAGTGACACTGGTGGGATTCAGCCAGTTCGCATTACTTTGGGAGAACCAGTTGTTAACTTTTTGAGCAATTTGGCAAACTGGTTGTTGGAAGAAATTATTCCTGAATTCTGAGCTGCTCTCTGCAAAACTCCACTGAGACTTGGACCCACAGCAGTGGCACTCACGTCATTGAAGTGCTTTGTATTCATCAGGATATAGGGTGTTCGCTCATTCTTTTCCACCTTCATCCATCCTTGTCCAAAGAATTCTCTGAAAACAAGAGGTCTCAGGATGAGCTGGGCCCTCTCCAGAATTTCTCCCTGCCTGGCCCACCTTGTCCTGCACAGGAAGTTCTTGAGGAAATGGGGGTCTCCCAGAGGTGGGTTTCAGCAAGTTCTGACCAGTTCTGGAAAACCAGTAGCGGAAATTGTGAGTAGTTTGGAGAACCGGTAGTAAAAATTCTGACTGGCCCCGCCCCCATCTATTTTCTGCCTCCCGAGTCCCAGCGGATTGGGAGGAAATGCGGATTTTGTAGTAACCTTACCCTGGAGTGGGGTGGGAATGGAGATTTGACAGTATTCTTCCCCTGCCACGCCCACCAAGCCACACCCACAGAACCAGTAGTAAAAAAATTTGAATCCCACCACTGGGGTCTCCTCCTAAGGTCTTTGCAAGTGGATGTGGGGAGAGGCAGACTTACTCCCACAAGCCCCATGGATGTGATGGGGGTGACAGATGTCTATGACACATTCATCTTCATCTTTGTTTGGACCTGTATTTGCAAAATCACCCACAGGAACACCCCTCCCCCAGCTGAATGCAATTTTGCATCCTTCATCTTGGCTGCACTCCCAAATGCGTGTCAAAGGGCCCGGTACTCACTCGTAGGGTATCGTCTTGAAGACCAGGTGATCCAATAAGGTGAGCTGCTCAGCTATTTCTAAAGCCGAGTGATTTTCAAAGGGTTCTGCCTTGACCCCCATAGCCTGAAATGGAAAAAGAAGGGGCTGCTTGGATGGGGTCCCCAGATGAAGGTGAAGCAAAAGAGCCAGAGTGAGCCGGATCCTGACGGAGTCAGCCTCTTCCTGTTCTTGTGGAGGGAAGGGGGTCAGGCCCAGGCCAGGAACCCCAAAGGGCTGGGACTTTGTGGTAGGACACTCCAGTCCACAGGCAGCAACTCCAACCACATCTCCCAGAACACCCCAGACCATATATGAAGGAAGCAGCACCAAATACCCAGTGGGGGGCAAGCATGGGGGTGGGGGGGGGAGTGTATTCAGGTGAAGTGCATGCTGTGGCCAGGAGAACTTTCCACTCCACTTCCCAGTAGCCTTGAACCTGGCAGACTAGCAGGGGTATATGGGGGCAGGAAGGAGGGGGAGGGAAGTGCCCATCTGACCTGCCCCCTGATCCCCTCCCTGACAGCTGAGGCCCATGCCCAGTCAGGGAACCTTGGAGGGGGGTCAAGAAGGCCACACCAAGGGCCTGGTGGTGAAGGAGAAGCGGAGGAGGGAATCCAGGCCCCTCCCTTGCATCTGAGTCCCAGAAGCTGCTGATTCAGAGCAAGGCCTTAGTCTGCGAGCCCTCCTGCTCCATCAGGCCCAAGCAAGGCAGGACAATGACACTTCCAGTTCCTTGTCTTCTGAAGAAGGCCAGGAAATCAACAGAACCACTGAGCTCCAGAAAAGAGACACACCTTGCTTGAGAGTCCTCTTTCCTATGCTGGAACCCTGGCTGTTCACATAGGACAAATCCAGGAAGTCAGAAAGGTTTAAAACCCTCCTGAGACATACATAAATAAATGTCTGCTGAAGTTAGAATTACAAAGAAGAGCCAGGGTAGTGCTGCCCAGTTTAGACTGAATTGAGTTCAAATTCCCGCTCGGATGTGCTTCTGCTCAAATCTCTGACCTGCTTCCATGGCTGCTATCGTGAAGCACCCTAAAGTTGAGGCTCCAGAGGTCGCAGATGGTCTAACCCTAACTCAAAGGGTACCAAGAAGGGAAGATCGTGCAGATCTCTTCAGAGCTCTTGGGGCCTCAGTGGGGCTCAGGCAGCGGTGAAATCCACTTACCTTCACTACCAACTCAGGAACGGACGTGCATGGGAGGATGCGCATGCATAGCGCGCGTACCTCTTCTTCGCATGCGCAGAGGATCAAAAATGGGATGTAATGACATCCCGGCGGGTGGGCGGAGCCTCCCACCACTGGCGCTACCAGTTTGCGCGAGCCGGATAGATCCGGCTGGATTTCACCGCTGGGCTCAGGCCACGCCAAAGCCTCTCTTGCTGGTACTCTGACTTCACCTTCCCTTTTGAGGTGACTAGAAGACAACAACCCCCTCCAACAATCCATAACTGTTCAACTTTGTGCCAATCTTCACAATTACATTGTTACACAGGTAATACTGGACTCGCTTTGTGGACTATCAAGCCCAGTGTTGGCTCCTAGTTTAGGAAATGAACCAAACTAGCACAGGCTTCTTTGTGACCCACTTGGGGACCCCAGAAGACATTACCATTTGCAGAATCTCTTCCAGGGTGATCTGGTTGTCTCCGGGGTCATCCTGAGTCAGGGTCCTGGCAGGCAAGTAGAAATGGAGAAATGGAGAAGTGCAGCAGTGAGCTTCCAGTGACAAAAACTGGGAGGCTTCAGCTTATTTTGGGGAGGGCCTGGGTTTCTCTGACTCTGAGCTTCTCCATCCAGAGCCTCAGGGACAGAGATCACCTCAAAGCAAAGGAAGACGAAGCCATCCGAAAAAACCTCTCCCTTGTATCAGAAAGTCAAGCCATGTGACCAGCCGCTCGCCCTGAGCTGACGGTCCAATGAAGTGCAGCATTTGGGGCAGCCAGCACTCGGGGGCCAGGCCGGGTCCCACACAGTCCCCTCCCGGCCTTGCATTAGGACCCCCTCTGTGGTGAGAGTGAGAGGAAAACTCTGCCTTTTGGGACTGCATGACTTGCCTTATGATGTTGCCAGCGGCTTTTCTCTCTTGAGTCAGGAGTTCTGGGTCGTGCATCACTTCCTCCAGAAAGCTGATCACTTTATACTTCAACTCCTCCTTGGTTTCAAAGTCCTGTCAAAGGGATATTTGCCACAAGCCCCAGTGAGGCCCAGCCGGTCAGGCAAGCACAGCCCACTTCAGCCCGGGGTCTCCAATTACGTACCTGGGCATGCTTGGAGACCCAGTGCCTCAGGACGTTGAGCACCCGGTTGGTCGCTGCCCTCCTGATCACAAACTCTTTGTCGCTGTTCCTTTGGTCAGAAGGGAAGCCTGCAGGGCAAGAGAGAGTCAGCCTGGAAACTCACCCAGGACTCGGGCTCTGTGGGGCCCAAGCAGGATCAGCAAGAGGCCTGGAGGAGACTTGAGGTGGCCTGTCCTGGAAGAAGGCTCCAGCCATTGCCTGGCCTCCTCCCACAAGCAGCAGCCCTTCCAAGGCTCGCCGGAAGGATTGTGGGGCCTGAGAAAGAGAGGAACCACCCAGCCCAGAGGGCCCTTCCTCTTCTCCCACCTGGGCTGGCCAACGACATTCTGCGGTACTTCTCTTTGGTCGGGGTACCCTCGTTGGCTCCGGCGGTGGCAATGGCGAATGCAGAGGCAGCTGAGAGAGCGCTGCTGCGGCTGTTCTCCAACTCTCGGCAAGACGTCATCACCACTCCATTGTTGTAGGAGAACAAAGGGAACTCTGCACAGGGGGAGGCAATTGGGATCTGAATCCAGATCCCATCTGGCACGTCTCTCCAATGGGCTTCCTGGGAGGATCAGAAGCCCTGCCCGCTTGGGAAAAGCAGCCCCCAAAGGCTGACCCTGACCCTTTGCGCCTCCGTGGGGGCCAGGATCAGCCTCACCCACAGAAGCTCCCCATTAGAAAGCTCCAGAGTGGCCGCCTGCCAAGAGTGAAGATGGCTTCTCTGGGGCCCCTCCCCCACAGCCAGCTTACCTGAAGAGTTCTTGCCTCTGACCAGTTTAGGGGTTGTTGGAGACTTGGTGGGCGATGCCTCTGGGTCTGCGTCCTCACTCTGGGCTGCTTCAAAGGCAGAATCTTCTCGGGGAGACTCTTCGGAGCCTGGCAGAAGAAGCAGCAACAGCTTTAGACATTTCTCCCAAATGTTCCCGATGGGCAAGTTGTAGGAGGAGCAGGAGCAGGAAGGAGGAGAGATGGAGGAGGAAGAGGAGGAAGGAAGGAAGAGGAGGAGGAGGAAAAGGAGGAGGAGTAAGAAGAGGGAAGAGGAGGAGAAAGAGGAGGAGGAGGAGGAGGAGGAAGGAGGCTTTGAAGGCAAGGTGGCTGGAGGTTTCATGCTTGTCAGCCCCTCTCTGCTTTCAGCAGATTCACCCAGGTATTTGGGATAGAAGCCATTTGCTTGGGTCTGTCCGATCTCTTCATCCAAAATTAACCCAATGCAGAAAGCAGCACCAGGAATCCAAAGCCCTGCGATGCCCAGGCCTGCACTGGAGAAGATGGTCCCAAACCTCTTCCCAGGCTGACCTGTCTCCTGAGATTTGGGGGGGGGGGCCATGAATTCTCACTGCCACATCTACTCGCCCACCTGGCACTTTTTCACTAAGCCTGACGTGTAAGAAAAGAGAGCTCCACCCCCGGAGCTGCTGTCCGACTCCTGGACGGTCAGAGGGCAGAAGCTGAAAACGTTCCTTTTGGGCTCCTCCTGACCACCTTTTGCTCCTCCCCCCCAAAAGGCACTCACCTGTCTTGCTCAGAAGTGCTTCCTCTGTCTTTTCGGTGCTCCCTTCTCCCTCGTCGGATACCTTATTGGAGTAGCTGCCGGAGACGTAAAGCTTGTTGATGTCCACGGTGGTTTTGCTGAAGGGTGACATGGCGGAGGAATACATGCTTGCATAACCGTTGGAAGAGCAGCTCAGGGCCGCCAACTCCAGGGCCTTCCCTCCTGTGATGATGGGAATGTTCAAGGACAGCTTCCTCCTCCGGCTTGGTGAGGATGACTTGGTGATGGACAGAGGGGGAGGGGAGGAAAACTTCCGGTTGGCACGTGGAGACTTGGGGGGCTCTCCATAGAGGAGTTTGGTGTTCTGGCTGCTGGCAAACAAAAGCTCCAGGGACCTGGCGGAAGACATCCAGGGACAAAGCTTTCACCAGGGCGTCTCTTTCCTCCTCTATGTTGCATCCCTTAATGACACAACTGCCTGAATTCCTCAAACATTGCATGACTTTATATAATCTCCCAAGAGAAGAGTGTGAGCCCCAAATCCCATTAGAAGAAAATTCAACTAGTATGAGCTAGTTCAAAAAGGTGAGGTCAAGGGCCCCCTTTCCCCAGGCCTCTTCTTTTGCCGTGGGATGCAGGTGAATCAACAGAATGGATGGAGAAGATCAGGAGCTGAGGGGTGGCGGTTCATCCCCCCTCCGAATGGTGAGACTCAATCAGGCCAAAACCCCTCCAGAGATCTGCAATTGGATGCAGCTCTGACCCTTGGAGCAGTGGTGAAATCTAAAATCTGGTACTACTGGCTTGGTGGTGGTGGTGGGGGTAATGTGACTGGGTGAGTGTGGCCAACTTTTTTAAAAAAAACTTTTAAAAACATTTTTTCTACAGCCTCTTTGGCGAAGAGGTTGTAAAAAAAATGCTTTTAAAAGGCTCTGATGATCCCAGCTGAGTTGCCTGATCGGCAGAGGCTTTTTTTCTTTTAAAAATGTTTTTTTTAAAAAATGTTTTTAAAAGAAAAAAGCCTCTGCCGATCAGGCAACTCAACTGGGATTGTCAGAGGCGTTTAAAAGCATTTTTTCTACAACCTCTTTGGCCGAAGAGGTTGCAGGAAAAAATGCTTTGAAAAGCGTCTGAGATCCCAGCTGAGTTGCCTGATCAGCAGAGGCTTTTTTTTTACTTTTAAAAGCATTTTTTCGGCGGAAGAGGTTGTAGAAAAAATGCTTTTAAAAGTAAAAAAAAAAGCCTCTGATGATTGTGCGGCTCAGCTGGGCATTGTGGGGGGGCAGGGATTTTTATTACTGGTTCTCCGAACCACCCGCCTCCATTGTTACCGGATCGGGTGATCCAGTCTGAACCCGGAGCATTTCACCCCTGCCTTGGAGGATTCATCAGCTGAATGCAGGCAGTCTATTTGTTCAGTGACCAGTCAAAGTTATAGAGGCACTGAATGGGCGGATTCACAACCAGTCCCCAAAGTTATGGCTGCTACAAGCACCCTCTGTGGTCACATGATCAAAATTCAGGCACTTGGCAGCCCACCCGCAATTTATGACCATAGGGACGCTTCGGCTCCTTCCACCAGCCTCTCCCCCCATCTATGCCCTTTCGGCCTCCCACACACCAGGGTCCCTGCTGACCCAGTTACCATCTTGGTGCTTCTGCTGCCGACCAAGCAGGTGGCGGCTGGAGGAAGTTGAGGCAATCCCTGTCTTCCTGAAGCTCAGGCTGGGGGGGGACCAAGGCCAGGGTGCCAAGGAGGGTCCAAGACCACGTAGTATTCAGTTAACAACACAAACCAGGAGGTCCCAGGATTGCCACCACTAGACGGTGTCCTGCTTTATGAGTGCATTGCTTGGTGATAGAATTCCAGTCTGGTTGTAAATGGAGAACTACTTGTAGCTTTTACGATGCAGGCAGGTTCCATGTTTCCCCAGGCCAGAGGGAGCAGGCCACTGCCAGCCACGCAGTGAAAAGCTTCACACGCTAATGGGGGCTGTAATGCTGGACGCTGCTGAAAAAGTGGGATTGGTCCATGAAGAAACCCCCAGGTTGAACTCCAACTCTCCTGCCAAACCGAGCTGGGGGCTTAGGACACTGGGCTGCCTCTCTCAGGCTTGGGAGGAATTTTTCTGCCAAAGGTTGTCTCTAGATTTCTGTATATTGTCTTACTTATTCCTTCTGTCTTTCTATTAAGCACCCATGGTGTTGTAAACACAATCAAATCAGTGTAACAAAGAAGCATCTGAAAAGGCCCGGATGGCCCCCACTGAATTTCCGCCCCCAGGAGGTTTGGGTCATGTTTTTGGAGAACTCCTGGGCTTGGATGGAAAGAGGACTTCAGGTAGGAACCAAGGGACGGGCGTGGTGAGGCTGTGCTCTGTATCTCTGCCCCATCTGAAGTGTGGGGGGACTGATGAGATGCTTTCAGTTGCAGCTTCATCAAGCAGCCCCGATCCTCGGGGGTGGGGGGGAAATCAGCCATGGGCACCTCCATTTCTCCACGCAAACCTGCACTAATGTGAGTGGCTTTTCATGACTTTTGGGATCCTTTTTTTAAAAAATTTGATTTATATGCTGCCCTTCTCCGGAGACTATTGGTCTATTTCATATGGGATTTGATCTGCCTTTCTTTGGGAAATTATTTTACCCGGCATTTTAGATGGTCATGCCCCAGCTTGATATATTTCAAGAATCACAGTAGGCAGGAGGCTCCTTGGTAGCTCTCATCTCACTAAAGCAAGATGCCCCAGATATCCTATCAAATGTCCCTCAGACCAGAAGGAAGCTGCTCTCAATCTTTCAATCTCTCTCCTTCTCTCTCTTCTCTTTCTCTCTCCTCTCTCCTCTCTCTCTTTTTCTCCCCCCCCCCTTCTCCTCTCAGCCTCATTTGCCTATTTTGAGCTTCACCCACGTGGCTGCCAAAGACTCACCTAGCAGGAATTGCACTGATTGGTTTCTTGTAGATGGTGATCAGCTTGTCCAACACAGTCATAGCCGTGGTGAAGACCCGGTATGAGTGCAGGAAGGTGTTGAGAAAGTCGATGCTGAGGAATCTCAGGTCTGTCAGTCTTTCCAGGAGACGCCCCACACTGGCATAGCGGATCTGGAGGACTTTGCAGGAGTTCATGGTCTTGCTGAATCGAATGTCCACATCGTCACAGTACAGGCTGGTGTCTGACCTGGAGAACAGAAAGGGACAGAGAGAGGAAGCACAGCCAATTGACCTCGCCTGTGGTGACTGTAGCTTTCCAGGCACCAGAAATGCTCACTGGCCTGAACCTCCAAGGGTTGGAGAGGAAGCTGGCTGGGATGCTGGGGCTTGCATTCCGGGTGCAGAACCACCATTCTGAAATGAATTCATGCTACTTCTTATTACAGAAAATCCCAAAATGGTTTACAACATTATTGAATAATAGATAACAATCCAACTATAGTTAATTGCGTTTACTTGCTAGAGAAATTGATATAATTCCAAGTAATTTCCAGGTCTATTATTCTGTTATTCTAAAAGACTTTTGGCTCCAGCCAAAACATCCCATCCAGTTTTCCCTCCATCTCTCTGAGGTTCAGGCCAGTGAGATACTGGTGGGCATCTCTGTTGCCTGAAAAGATACACATGCCACAGTTTTTGAATTTTGCTATTCAAAATAGAGCAATTAACCCAGAAGAAGTTGTGGTACCAACTCCCTGTGTTATTGATGGTTTTGTTGGCAGGAAGCCTTTATAAATTAGGGGTTGCACCAAAAATACCCCCAACAATTCTAGACAAAGAGTGAGAAGCATTCCTTACTTGATCATCTGTGGAACAGAAACTTTTGAATTTTCTTCAAAGGCGTTCATCATGAGGCCATTACATCGGATGTTGTCTACACACTGAAACAGGGAAAAGAGGTTTCAGGAAGCAGGAAGGATGGGATGGGAAGCAGTTGTGCTCTGCTGGTTTTCCCAATGGCTCTTTGGGAGACGTGTGTGTCACTTGTAGGCATTGGTTCATTCGGCAACTACTTCCTCTTCCGAATGTCATTCTTCATCTTTGATCTAGTCCAGAGGATGCCTTGCATGTTGAAAAACAGTGAAGGATTCTCCTACAGCCCCAGGTCCTAACATCCCTAACCCTGCCTGGACAGAAAGTGTTGGTTCTTCATGGTGTAACTGTTCTTTCCTCACCTGGCTGATGTCGCTGGTCCATGCAGCCTTTTCTTGCCTGGATGATGCCACCAGGATAATGGTATAAGGTGCGCTGTCTTTAGGTTCCACCACGATCTTGAAGTCAAGGTGCTCCGTATCTTGCCCAGATCCTTTATGTTGTTATTTTGAGGAAGGAGAGAAACAATTTAAGAAGATGGTCATGGGAAGAGAAAGCATGGGGGTAAGTGAAAGGAAGGGAATAAGCTGGGCTGGGCCTTTAGCCTCCAACTTGTGTGGCAGGACGTTCATTTTGGTGCAAAATCCTTTTCACCTGCTTAAGGACTGAAAGGGCAGCTCCTTCAGTGCGCAGCAGCCACCCTTTCACTGCTGGTGCAAGAGTGTGATAGCAGTAACTGAGGGGATCTTAGGGTCCCAGTGGACAATCACTTAAATACAAGCCAACATTGTGCAGTTGCCGCCATCAAAAAGCCAATGCAATCTTAGCCTGTATTAACAGAGGGGTCGAATCAAGATCACATGAAGTGTTAATACCACTTTATAAAACTTTGATAATCCCACACTTGGAATATCGCTTCTATTTTGGTCACCATGATATAAAAAAGATGTTGAAACTCTGGAAAGAGTGCAGAGAGGAGCAACAAAAATGATTGGGGGGCTGGAAGCTAAAATATATGAAGAAAGTTGCAGGAATTGGGTACAGCTAGGCTTGTGAAAGGTAAGATGGATGTGGTGGCTCAGTGGCTAAGATGCTGAGTTTTTCAGTCGAAAGGTCGGCAGTTCAGCGGTTCGAATCCGTAGTGCCATGCAACGGGTGAGCTCCCGTTACTTGTCCCAGCTTCTGCCAACCTAGCAGTTCGAAAGCACATTAAAAATGCAAGTAAAAAAATAGGAACCACGTTTGGTGGGAAGGTAACAGGGTTCCGTGCGCCTTTGGCATTTAGTCATGCTGGCCACATGACCACGGAGATGTCTTCGGACAGCACTGGCTCTTCAGTTTTGAAACGGAGATGAGCACCGCCCCCTAGAGTCAGGAACGACTAGCAGATATGTGCGAGGGGAACCTTTACCTTTAGGCTTTTGAAAAGAAGGACTAGGGGAGACATGATAGCACTATTTCAGTATTTTGGGTGCTGCCACAAAGAAGAGGGGATTGACCTCTTCTCCAAAGCACCAGAAGGCAAGTTAAGAAACAATGGATGGAAACTATTCAAGGAGAGAAGCAACCTGGAATTAAGGAGAAATTTCCTGATAGTGAGAACAATTACCTAGTGGAACAACTGCTCTCCAGAAGTTGTGGGTGCTCCATCACTGGAGGCTTTCAAGTCGAGATTGAACAGCCACTTGTCTGAAATGGTACAGGGTCTCCTGCTTGAGCAGGGGGTTGGACTAGAAGACCTCCAAGGTCCCTTCCAACTCTGTTATTCTGAGAGGGACAGAGGAGGCAGCTGGCGCTTGGAGGAAGGGAGCAGGAGAGAAATGTTCCCCTCCTCCCCACAGCAGCCCCAGGCTTGTGCTGTGCTTGTGAGATCAGCTCCCAGTGTCATGAACTGAGGCTTTCTTTGAAGTGAGAAACCCCATTAAAAGCCCTCATTTAGCAGTGGGAAACGCCATTGAAGGCTGTGGATCTTCTCCTAGAGCTGCCTGCTGCACTCTCCCTGGCTTCCTGCCTTATAGATATGGGGGGATGGCAGCCAGGCAGTCTCTCCGGAGGCAGACTCCCTCTGGACTCCCTACTCCCAGGTATGCTCATTTCAAGCGTCAACGGAGGAGGAGAGGCTGTATAAGGGCATAGGGTTTATGTGGGCACAGGGGACCCCAATGCTGCTAAGGCTGCAGAGGACAGGAAAGAGCTTAAAGGGGGGGGGAGGCGCTTGGGTCAAATGTAAGCTGGGCTGGGTGGAAGAGCTGTGTGCCAGGCTCGGCAAGTGGGAGGGTGGGTGGGGTTGCTCCAGGGATACATACGGTCCTCATCCGTGCTTTCCGTATCTTCCACCAGCGTGCAGTCAATGAGTGAAATCACACCGCCATTCTGGAGAAAGCACAGGGGAGGCCTTACGTGAGAGCCTCTCGTATCCCCACTGCTCCCTGACCCTCCTGCTACATCTCCTCCACACCACGAGAAATGCTCAGTCACTGTCTGTCAGGCGCACTTGGCATCCTGCTGCCATGCGCAGCCTCCAGCCATGACCGGGGGGGGGGGGGGGTCCCCCACTGTACAGTAGCTTCTGTAAGGATTGTGTGGCCTTCAGTATGGGAAGCTGGAGACCAGGCACACACACCCCAAATATATTCTAGAGTAACCTGCTGCTCGACGTTCTGCCTCTCTCACCTTCGTCAAGTGCAGCTTCCCTCCGGAGCCCCGGGTGCAAATGATCAGGTGCTTGGAGAAGAGAAAGCACTGCCTCTCTCCCTCCTTCCTCAGGGACAGGGAACCCAGCCGTCCACGCGTCACTTTCCCCTTCTCAGACATCGGCACTTGGATGAGGGACCCTGCAGGAGAAGAGGCACTGCCATCACAGCCCTCTGCCCTGGGGACACCAGCTTCTCTCTAGCAGCACGGTCCAAGACAGCAGGTCCGGTGGCAGCCCATGGTGGGGACCCTGTGCAGCCCAAACCTATGCCCAGGGCTTTCATAGCAGGTCTGGGTGGGCAGAGAGGGAACCTGAGAAGAACAGGACTGAAAACGTCCTGCAATGGCCTCACCGGTCAAACCTTCAAGTGTACTGGCCCTCCCAGCCATTGACATTTAGCAGGAAAGCCATAGAACCCCTCGTGTTCTAAATTGGGGAGCCTTTTCCCAGTGGATTCATCCGTGGGCCTGGTGACAGGCAGCCCATGAAAGGAATCGGGCTATTCCTTGATGGCCGTCAGGCCTTCCTATAGAAGCAGCTTTTTCGCTTAAATAACTCTTGTCCTGAACCTCCCAGCCTTGAACTTCTCCGGACAAGCCCCTGGGCTCTCTGAGAAAGAGGAACTGCTGAGCCTCCTCAGGGCTCCCTCTGGGACTGCCCTTTCCTGAAGTATCTCCAGCTCTTTCTGGAGCTCTGGTGGCCAGAAGACTCATGGGCTACCTTGTCTTACAAAAGTCTGGCTGGTGTCCAGGAGGATTTCGCAGCCTTCCGTAATCATCCGCTCGATCGCCAAGTTCTTCCGAATGTTTTCTGTTTCACTGACTTCATCGTGCATTATCCTGCATGGGAAGAGATCAGTCAGCCTGAAACCAGGGTTTTTCTTGCTGGACGGTCAACTCTAAAAGGTGGCTTTATACATGGCAGCTGCAGCAAGATTATTTCCTCCAAAGATGGAAAGACTCTGAAATGCCCCTAAGGGAGGGAGGGTGGTGAAGATGGCAGAATGGCAGAGATTGCAAAATTGACCTGTTTGATCAGGGAAAAGACAACAATGACAACATTTGGAAATCTTTTACGGAACACTTTTTGCTGAAAGCAGAGAGAATGAACCTGCGATTTGGGGATTTGATGATCAGAAGGGGTAGAAAATGGAAAGAAGGAATAATTTTAGCATGAGAGAATGAAATATAAATGCATTAACTGCTGTAAAGAAGATCAGAAACCACTTTTGTATCTTTTTTCTTTTTCTTTTTTTCCCCGTTTACTTATCATCTTTGACTTTGCTTTTTTCTTTAAATCTATATTGTTTTTAGTTAGCAAAAATATTTAATAAAATGTATTAATGATTCATCTTTAATAAATATTTAATAAAATTTAATTGTTTGAAAAAGGAAGAGGGTCAGTTAAACAACAATAATTCCCACCATCATAGATTTGCCAGCTGTCCCTAGCTGAGGGAGCCGAGGGCTGAGAGAGTGCAGCTGGAGAACTGGAAGGAGGAGAGCCAGAGATTTCCCCGGCCCAGAGTCCCTGGGGGCAAAGCTGGCAGCTCATCTGGGCACTCGCCTCAAAGGGAAACCTGGGGGGGGGGGGCAGGGACCGAAGATGAAGGGCAAGCAGGAGCTATCAGCTGTTTGAGGGAGCTGAGCTTCAGCTTCAGCTTTGATGATGGGGGCTTGATAAAAATAAGCACTTCTGAAGTTATCCAGAGAGCATTTTTTCTCCCTGAAAGGCATTTTGGAAGAAAAGTCTCTGCATTTCTAAAATAACATATGTTGCCTTGTCATTATCTGCTTCACACATCCTGTACTCTGTGTCTCTGCTTAAGTGCAGATGGCTGCTTATTTTTCCCAAAGTGATAATTATACAAAAATGTGAGAAATTCAGAATTCTTTAAAGGTGATGGAGATCTTTGTATTGTGGGCTTCAGAGTCGGAGGGCAGGACTCAGAGCACCGACTGGAAACCCAAACGGCTCTTCATGCCGTAAAAGCCTCATGGAGAGGCTGCTTCATCAAGCAGAATCTCTTGCCGGTTTCCTTGTGAGAAAAGGGAGGCTGATGAGGAAATGGATGAGAGGGCCCACCTCAGTGGTGGGTACCGAGGGGGCCCTGGGTGCAAGGGGGCCTGCTGCCCACATTCTGCCACCCCCTCCCCGCAAGGCAGCCCTCAGCCCCTCTGACCTGGAGAGTTCCTCCAGCTTGGACTTGGCGTAGTCCAGGCTGTTCCTCTCGACATGCTCGTGGGGTGTGTGGGCCAGCAGCTCGTGCAGGGTCAGGATGTACCTGGGGATCTGGTGGAGACACAAGAGAGAAGAAAACCAGGGACTGAGTTGGTGCTTTGGCTTGTCCAGACAAGACACGCCACCCCCCACCCCCCAGGCTTCAGAGGACTGTGCTGAAGCATCTGTGTCCAGCCTTCAGGGTGGCATTTCCAGGACACCATACAAGGACCCCGAATTGGGCTTTCTCCAGGGGTGCATTATGCCAGTGCCCAAGCTGACCTGGTGCCCCACAGCCTCACCTGAAACATGGGGTAGGTCAGGAAAGTCTCCAGCGTCCGCTCCTCACAGTCAGGCTTGGCCTCGTAATGCTTTAGGAGCTTATCAAAATCCCGGTTCTGCTTGCAGTGGGCCAGGATCTGCAGGCTGTACTGGTGGTTCCGAACAAACTCCTGGTAGATGTTGAGCATCGGCAGGAGGATATCAAAGAGGTCCGCTGCGGGCAAAGGCAGGCAGTGAGCGGCTGGGAGGGGGGGGAGGGGGGGAGAAAGGCCGGCCCGGGCAGGCAGCAGAGTCTCTCCCTGCTGGGGGAAACTCCTTGGCAGGGCAGGGGGCTTGGCCATTGCATTTGGGGGGGGGGGGGCAGACTCTGAGTGAGAATGCAGGGTGATGCCACATCCCATTTGTGTCCTTTCACATCTTTTAAACGTTAAATGGGGTTGTGGCAGTGTCAATCAAAGATCTCATCCCCTCCCAGCTGCCCTCTGGGCTTGTTCTCCCTGGGATCAGAGCTCGGGTGGAGGAAGTGAAGCTCCACTCCAGACATGTCCCAATCCAGATCCCTCTTTCTCAGTGCTGGGACAGACGGCATGGGCGGCATCCCTGAGTCAGCCTCACGCAAGAGGTGCCTGTAGACTGGGACTGCTGGGGTAGATCATTTTCTAGAGTGGGTGTTTACAGTGTCCTGAGAACCATGAAAAGAATCACTCTGGTGCCCCTTCCTATTTTGGCACCAATAATGTACTACTGAAGAATGCCCCTTTCCCAGCCAGCCATGCTGAATTTGGAAGCAGCAAAGGAAGGAAAGGAAAGGAAGGGAGAGAAGTCTGAAAGAAAAGGGGCTCTGGGAACATGAATCCTATCTCTCTTTGAAGACTTTTTTGAGCCCTGTTACAGTGGGTGGCGGTGGGGGAGGAGACCTGCAAAGGAGCCTCGAGGCGCTCCCCTGGGCTCCCCTGCCCCCACACATACACTCCTGCTGAAATAGTGTGAGGGGCAGGACAATTGTGGGGAGGGGGCAGCCACTTTGCTTATCACATGCAATGTATTCAAAATCTGGATGTGCCATTTGGCAAGGATGGGCTCAGGCGCAGTCCAGGCAACACCATGGAGCTCAGCCAGAAGAGCAATGAACATACCAGCATCACTTTCTCCTGACTGAGTGGAGGGCGGATGGACTCAACTCAGTAGTGGCAAACAGTTGTGTTGTGCGTGTAGATTCTTATAGCCCAAGTGGCGCCATCTACATCAAAAAGGCAGGAAGCCCCAAGCTTGGAGGGAAAGCCGAGATGAAAAGAGCAACAGATCTTGACTACAAACCTGGGGCTGCTCAGAATACTCAGTTTGCCTGGATTGGCAGCCTGGCCATGAGGAGGGGAGATGGAAATGGAATGGTGAATCCCACCCACCCACTCACCCTCCCCTCTGGATGCCTGGAAACCAGGCCCCGTGCACTTTGCTGAAGGTCCTTCAGGTTTGGTTTAATCTCGAACAGGGTAAACAGCAAATTTCTTGACACTCACCGAGCACCAAGGTTGGCCAGCTAGAGATGCGTGCTTTTAAGCCCTGGTAGAAGATCTGGTGTAAAAACATGATGGTTTCACTAAAGGAGAAAGAAATGTAGGCCAGGAAGTTAGGAACTGAAAACCTGGTACTGGGGGGGAGGGGGGGAAGGAGCATTTGGCTTATCACCTATGAAAACTCATTTTGCTGGGAAGAAAATGTTAATTGCCCCCAGGCTGCTGGATAGTGCATAACAGAGGAGGATAAGATGCGTGCTGAGTTTTTCCTCACTCAACTTTCAGCACTGGTCTGAATCAAAGGAAAATGATCCCCAAATCTGAAAGTCTGGGAGAGCAGCCAATCACACGGGAGCATCACTCGTGTATGATTTTGGAGAGTAGCATAATGTTGCCAACAGACTCCGAGTGTCACAGATTAGCTGATCCTTTCCCACCCCACTTACAATCCCCCATAGGATCATAGAATTGTAGTCCTGGAAGGAGCAATCAAAGCCATTGGTCTAACTTTGTGCAGGAATCCAGATTAATGATCAATTTCAGAAGCAGCCAACACTCCCCTTAAATACACCCCTCTCCATCATGAATTCCACTATCAAACTGCTTGTTTGTTTAGGAAGCACAACTGGAATCTGCCTTTCCTGAACTCAAATCCATGATTTCATATCCTGTCACCTTGGAAATGAGAGAGTAGAAGCCCAGACCTTCTTAAGGGAAAACCCCTTGGAGATCCTCAAAAGAGAATTATGTGGTTACTTCCTCCCTCCCTCCCTCCCTCCCTCCCTCCCTCCCTCCCAAAGAGACTTGGAAGACACCAGTTGGATCCCACCCCTTTTCTGCTCAATCTTGATACCTGAGAAAGACACTATCTCCCTTAGTCCCTGACGCAGCTGCACAGGAGTGAGTCATATCTGGCCAAGCCTTCCCACTCCCCAGGTTCCCTTACCTGCCTTAAAAGTCACAAGGCAGGGCACGACCGGAAGGCAGGCACCCAATGGTCTGATGGCATTTATAAGCCACAGTGAAAGTGGTGGCTTTCTTTGGCCAGATTCCTTCCGACTCACCTGTTCAGGAAGATGCTGCTGACGTCGTCATGGGTGATGGGGGGCTTTTTAGAACTGGCCGCCATCCTCAGTGGGCGCAGGAAGTTGTTGACGAGGATGTGCAGCTGCTGCACATACTCGGCTTCGGCTTCCAACATGCTGAAGACCACCTGGTTCCTCTTCCGCATGCTGTCAGCATGAGGGGAGCGGATGTAATCCTGGATGATGGTCTTCCACTTCCTTCTGCACAGCCATCCCCGGAGAAAACTCTGGACCTGTTTCCAGAGAGGGGATTCCAGATTATTGCCTGTCAAGTGCAATCCCAGATCCTTCCCTGAATCTATTATGTGGCAGACAGATCCTTCCACAGGAAATCTTCTTGTGTTCAGTGTCTTGAAATTATGTTTGGCTTTTGAACATTGATTCTCCCAAGCCTTGCATTATTTTCATCAACTGTCTTAATGCAGTTTATGGTTCTGCGATGATGGTTAATGCTCCATCATCTGAACCACATTGAAGCTTATACAGGTATTCCTCAACAGTTCATTTAGTGATTGTTCAAGATGACAAGGACACTGAAAAAAGTGATTTATGTCTGTTTTCACATTTACAACCATTGCAGCATCCCCGTGGCCACATGATCAGAATTCAGATGTGTGGCAACTGGCTCATATTTATGACAATCCTGCAATCTCCTTTTGCAATCTTTTGATAAGCAAAGTCAATGGGGAAGCCAGATTCACATAACAATCTTGTTACTAATTTAACAACTGCAGTGACTCACTTAACTGTGGCAACAAAGATTGTGAAATGCGGCAAAACACACTTAACAAATGTCTCACTTAGCAACAGAAACTTTGGGCTCAATTGTGGTGGTAAGTTGAGAATTACCTGTATTCCTCTCCATAGAATTTGTTGCCTCCAATTTTTTCTGCCAATATTTCTAAGGCAATGATCAATAATAAGGGAGAGACTGGGACTCTTTGCCTGGCACTTTTCCTTATTAGAAAGTCTGTGGAAAATATTCTGTTGCTCACCAGAATTTTTGCCATTTGCCAGTGAGACAGACTTTCAGTCGAGAACTGCCCAGGATTTCTTTTCTTGGATACCACAAGTAAAAAGGGCCACTGCAGGTTATCAAAAGCTTTTTCTTTATCTAGGAAGATTTGTGCTGTCTTTTTCATTGTGGTTGTTGATATTATTAGTACTATTATTCATTAATAATCTGCTGTATTAATTACAAACCTGCTGTTGTCCTTAATGTTTCTCTTATATTCCTCTCTGGAAAATAACCTGTTTGGTTGATATGATATGAAACATTTTTGCCAATCAAAATGATACCAGAGGCCAGCACTTAGTTAGGCTGCATAGCAGGCCAGTTTCTGTTTATTGGTTTCTTAACAGAAAGGCCTTAAGTAGAAAATTAAATCAGGTGGCAAAGCAAATGTGGTGCTCACCCCAGGGGAAATGCTGGAGGCCACAGTTCCCAGGGCTCCGCCAACGACAGGGATAACTGTCTGAAGCAGGCCAGCCCAATCTCCCAAAATCAAGAATTGTACCAGAGGACCAAGTCCCGAAAGGGCTGAGGAAAAGTGTTACTCCAAGATGAGATTCTAGTAGAGAAGATGGCCAAGGTGGGCTGCCGCTGAATGGATGCAGAGCAAGGTGAACCGTTGAACCCAACAAATGCTCTTGACTGAGGTTCATTTGGGGTTTGTGTGCCTGGTGGCTCAGTCCCTGGACTGAGATATGACTTGGAAAATAGTGTGATTGACCAGGAGAGGCTGGGGAGAGGGGCTCATGTCTTACACAATGAGCACTTTATCTGAAGAGAAACCAGAGTCTTCCAGCAAAATATGCTGGGGGTCCCCTCCGGCCCTGAGGAGAGGAAAGAGGCGATCCGGAGTGGGCAGGGAGACTTCTTTTCATGGGTCTAAACATGGGCTTTTCTTACACACACACCCCTCATCATTTTGTGCTGGAGCTGGGGGCAAAAGGGGCTCCTCACCTTCTTGATCTTCTTGATGTCAATGTCATCATCGTTTGGCACGATGGCCTGATTGGACTGAATGCGCTCATGGTCCTTAAGTAAGGCAGCAATCTGATGGGACAGAGAAAAGCAGAAACAGGCTTTATATTTTAATTTATAAAATAGTTTTGAAAGAATGATTTCCCTCCAATCAGCTATTAAAAGGGGTGTTAGTAACCTAGGGATGTGTAATTTAATGGTACAGTACATGAGGAATTGTGAGCCCAAATCCAGAAAAGGGTAGGGATATATAGCAAGAGCACGTAGATGTATATACCACTTCACAGTGCTTTACAACCCTCTCTAAGCAGTTTACAGAGTCAGCCTATGGCCCCCAACAATCTGGGTCCTCATTTTACTGACCTCGGAAAGATTGATGGATGAGTCAACCTTGAGCTGGTCAGAACTGAACCGCTGGCAGGCAGCAGAATTAGCCTGCAATACTGCATTCGAACCACTGCATCACCATGGCTCTTTTAATAACTATTAACTTAAATAACTAATAACTACTATAGCAACAAAGAGTCCTGCTTACAAGATGCCAAAGGTTCTATTTCTCTGTGCAACAGATACCAAAGAGTTAGAATCCTTCAAGCAGCGAGAGAGATACTGGTTCAGGGCAAAAGCAGAACTGGAGCAAAGCAGAGGAACCTGCTAGCTCAGCTGCTGCCATTCAGATCATGACTTCTGGGAGAGGAAACAAGGTTCATCAGGATGAGGTTCCCAGTGGGCAGTCTGCGGCCAGGCTGAAAAACCAGATGGAGAAAGGTTGCAAGAAACCGGCTTCGCCTAGGGTGCAACACAAAGTTGCACAGGTCAAGCTAAGGGACTTTCCTGAGCAGGAAGAGGCTCCTTATCGCTCTTGTAGCCTGGACTGGGCAGGGGAAGGAAACAGGGCATCAGCGAAGAATTTATTTACTGTTAATATTTCTGCTTCTTCTGGAAGGGTCATCCAGAAAGTTAAATGTAAAAAGTAAACCTAGACATAAAATCTGGTAATGTGAAAGCAGCACAGCACTCAAATAAACCAGAATAAAATCAGTAGCAGGAAGTAATGGGGTAGAGAAGTTGATCTAGCACTGCCACTAAACCTCAGGAGCTGCTTGTGGCACTGAGGCAATTCTGCACTTTGACTTCCCTGCTTCGGAGACCTTCTTCCACCCAGCAGCAAATGCTCAGATCTGCTGCTGAAGAAGGAGAAACCCGGGGCATGGAATAGCTTCCATAAACCTCTCCATGGCCTGGTGTTCCAGTTGGGATATGGGCTCAGTTCCTTGTTTACACACACACACACACACACACACACACACAGAGAGAGAGAGAAAGCTTAAACAGGGGTCTTCTCCATCTCACTAAAACTGCAGAGGTTGCCTCCATTTTGTCTTGGGTGCCTCTGACAGCCCACAATGCCCCCATCCCAGGGATGAGACAGACTGCCCAGGCCAACCGTGCCCAGAGCTCCCGTGCTTCCCAACTTGGCCCCTGGAATGCCCCCTCCCCTGGCCTTCTGCTCAGCCTCAGGAAAGAGCAAGAGGGGCCTTTTGGGGAGCACACAGGGCACCCTATTTAGAGCTGTCTAAACAAATCATCTTGGGAACAAAACAACACAACTCCTTATGCAATCAATGCAATCATCGGTATTTGCATATGCCTACAAAGGGCCATTTGATCTGCTCTTCAAAGAGCACAAAGGGAAGCTCAAGAAACATTTAAATGCAGAAGCTCCATAATCAATCAAAAAGGTTGAGATTATGGTTTGCTTGGGCTTTTTAAATGACTGTCACACTTTCCTAGAGTCTCCTACTATGGACTTCTGGGCATAAAGTGGCTTTACAATCAAAGCTGTCAGAACAAAGGCAAAGGACATTTCCAGATATTATGGAGCCAGATTTTTCCAAAATCCTTTGATGCACAATTTTTGTCCTTCAGCCAAAATTGTTCTCTATTCTCTTCCAGACAAATACGGCAGTGCTTTTGCTATCCACTGACACCACGTTTACCATTAGGTCTCAGGAGCTCCAGCAAGAGGGTCCTTTTAATCAAAGCCAATTGGGTCACAATGGCTTTCAACCCAGGAAGTCCCCTGCCCACGTCATGGAGTCTAGTGACCCACTAAATGTCTCCCGAGGTGCCTGTTCAGAATCTGCTCTCCATTTGCATCATTTGCATCAAGAACCCACTTGATGGCAGGAGTTTGGCCAAGGCCCCTGCACGTGAAGCAGGAGGGATGACGGAATGGCTCCCAAAATAGCAAAATACCCAGTTCCCTAGCACTTTGAGCAGCTGGCAGCACATTTTGAGGCTGGGCTCCATACCTCTGATTTCAGGCGCTCTGTCTCTATTTCTCCATCTTCAATTTGTTGCCTGAGTTGCTTGGCAACTGTTTTTTCGGTCTCCACAATCTGAAGTAAATGGAGGTACTTCTGCATTAAGCCTTCGTGCTCTGTGGCGAGAGTCCCATAACTATGACAGAGACAGCAGAGATAGAGGAGCTGTTAAAAGTTGCTCTCCTTCCTGCCAGCTCTGAAACCCCTTCAGGCTTGGCATTCGTGGTGCCCCGCGTCTCACTGCACAGCAACAGTGGGCTCCTGGGTCAGGTTGTTCCTGTAAAGCAAATTATTTTCAGTGTGCTAGTGGCTCAAGCTGATGAAGGGAGGAGAACTTGTGGCTCAGAAGGTTAATTCAACTGCCTAACATGCAGGAAGCCCAAGTTCGAATCCGAGTAAGGGTATGGCTAGCTGATGAAAGCTAAAAAGCTTGAAATAGATCTATACTAGTCTCCCTTTATTTCTTCATCAGCAAAATATAAATTTGGTATAAAATGGTTTGTCATGAATGCAACTGCTTGAGGGCTCCTGGATTGGAGCTGAAAGGCGAAAGGGAGCAGAATGCCCCCTCCCACATGTTGGGGTAAACCAAGTGTCTCGATAGAAAAACACTTATATATATTTGTAGATTTTCACGAGTACAGGTATGCAAGTCTTGGCGTATTCAGGTCTTTTCCCATGTAAGATTGAGAGTATCTTGGTGACGTTTCGACGAGGTCCCACTCATCATCTTCAGCCTGGTATCTTCGGCTTCGTGCTTGTGCGAGCAAAGTGTGAAGATTTGCACACACCAGCCTGAATATGACAAGTGGGACCTCGTCGAAACGTCACCAAGATACTCTCAATCTTACGTGGGAAAAGACCAGAATATGCCAAGACTTGCATACACACACACACACACACACACACACACACACACACACACATAATTTATATATCTATATAAAGCTGTTCCTGCTTGATAGCTATCTCTAAGAATCACATATTTATTATATGTATTATATATATTGTTTTTGTTTTTTTTCTGTCGAAGCACCTGGTCTACCCCAATATGGGAGGGAGCATACTGCTTCCCTTTTGCCTTTCAGCTCCAGTTCAGGAGCCCTCAGGCAGTCGCTATCACGACAAACTATTTGGTATCAAATTTATATTTGCTGATAAAGAAATAAAGGGACACTAGTATAGATCTATTTGAAGCTATATAGCTCTCATCAGCTAGCCATACCCTTACTTGGATTCGATATATATAATTTCATTACATTTGATTGCTGCCCATCTCACCACAAAGCTACTCTGGGCTACTCTTACAAGGTTAAAAGCAATACATCTGTATGGGGCCCACTACTGATCCATCAACCACCCCCAGCGTGAAAGTCGCCGGTTGGGCCCCCATTTTTCTCCTGCGAGTCTGTCTAGACAAGCCCGAATCTTGTAGACCTGTTTGGGTCAGCAATGCTGGGCTTGGAAGGGAAGGGCTGGTCTGGAATAATGACACTTCTGGTGCTTCACTCCAAAGGCCATTGGGCTAAGGGAGCCCAGCTGGTCTGGCCCATCCAGGGTTCACATCAGGACGGGCTTCTGCTGTGGCCAAGAACTTGCTGCCACGAGTCGCTATTTCTTTGAAATTTCTCATCCAGTATGCAAGGTTTAAGGGTACCCCACAACTATTTTTTCAACTTCATCGCAAGGAAGGGAAAAGCCTTGTTAACAGGATCTCAGAGATCAAGGGAGGAGAGGGAGGAGGGGAGATAGTGGTGAGCCTCAGTATAAGGCAGCTTTGTATGTTTAATTAGCATTCAAGAATCGTAGTGATTATTAAAGCCCCGCAGGGATCGGAAGGTGCAGATGGCCCTTTGTGCTCTACTGCATTTCTCCTGCGAATGCCACTTTCATACACCTAGAGGCTGAGCACATGCTGTGGTCCAGCTATGTTCCAGTTGTCCAAGACAATCTGCCTGTGGGCTGCTTACAGATGCTTGTACAGTCAGAAAGCCCTGGTGGGGAGAGCAACAGGAGGAGGAAGCGAGGAACAACCAGAAAAGCTGAATATTTTGAGCTGTTGCTCAGCTAGATGAGGTGAACAAGTCATTCCAAAGTAGCTGCTGTTTGCGAAGTGTGTCTTAAGAGCAGAATGGCCCAGTAAATAAGCAGATGCCACTACAAACCATGTTAAGGCAGCAAGCAGAAACAGAGGAAAACTGAGAAACCAGTGCAAATAACTGGCAGGTTTCCAGGATAGACCCCTGACCCACCACTTTAAAGTCACAATATATTCTTGGCTAATCTAGGTATATTCTGGCATATTTTGAAGCATGTACAAAATTGTAGTAGTATCGACAGTGTGTACAATAACTTATCATTCTAGTCAGTCTGACAAAAATTGTTCTACCATTGTACACGCTGTTGCACTGTTGGCCAGAAGTTCTGCTCCTTTGAGGCATCTGATTTGTGAGCCTTGCTGATGGCAGCAGTTGAAGAAAAGTGGGAGATTGGAACAATGGGCGACCATCCTTAAGGTCAGACCAGAAGATTTATCAGATTGAAACAATGGAGGAAATAAGCTTTGAACTGCTAAGCAAAAGAGCAAAGAATGGATCCCTGAAGGACAGAAGGAGGCAGCTTTGCCCTGACAGGAGACAAGAGCCTGATGCTTGTTGAGCCATTGCTATAACTTGGAATAGAGACAAACAAATGCAGACCAAATCTGCATATCAGGACTTTCCAGAAATTGCCAAGGAACAGAAAATGCAGACAGTCCAAAACTGGAGAGATTTGTGAAAGCTCAGAATGAAGTGATGGGAAAAGGTCTTTTTAAGATATAATCAGAATAAAGAACTATATGATAGCAAAATGATAGCAGGTAAGGGGAAAAGGAGAAATACTTAATTCCTATCCAAGGTGTGATAGCTCAGCGATTAACGAGGCTGAGCTTGTCAACTAACAGCCAGGGTTCAAAACCCGAGCACCGTGAGATGGGGTGAGTTCCCGTTCTTTGCCCCAGCTCCTGCCCACCAACAGTTCAAAAGCATGCAAATGCAAGTAGATAAATAGATACCACTTCCGTGGGAAGGTAACAGCATTCCGTGGGCCTCAGCCACATGACCACAGAAGGGTCTTCAAATAATGCTGGCTCCCTCGGCTAAGAAACAGAAATGAGCACTGCCCCATAGAGTCTGAAATGGGGAAACCTTTATCATTACTTTTACTGAATTCCTATTTTGGTTTAATCTTCCCCAACAGAAAAGGATTTGTCTGTAAACTGCCACTGTAAAAAGCAAGAGGAAGTATGAGACTGATAACAAGCTGGTGGAAATACTACTTCTTTTGAATTTAATATAATTTTTTAGGGGGAGGAGATTAATTTCTTCCTAAGAAGTTCCTGGGAATTAGTGTTTGACTGAACCTTTGAGAAATTCTGGGAAATAGTTGAGGTGCCAGACAACCGGAGGTGGATGCCAGCCATAACTTCAAAAAGGAGACCTGGAGAACTAGATCTGACATCTGAAAACAGAAAGTCAACGGATTAATTAGTAGACTATCAAATTCTATTATGTCTACTGCAAGTCCACAATATTTTGATCAGTGAATTATTAAATGGGTCTGGATAAAATTAGAATTTATGGAAAAGTGATTAACATTTCTTCATTAAACAGAAGAGAGGTATCAAGTTCTGCGTCAGCATTTTTATTAATCACCAGGATGAAACCATTGAAGGTAACAGAAAATTGGGTGCAAGTATTTTGGAAAACAAAGTTCAAACTGATCTTGAGGAGTTGGAGAAATTGGATGGAAACAGAAAAATGAAATGTAAGAGAGACAAGTTCAAAATTCTTCACCTAAGAAGCAAAACTCAAATGAAGAGGGATAAGAAGCAGGCCGTGGCTTAGTAGCAGCTCCTGTGAAAAACACCTTTGAATAGTAGTGGTTAGAAAAGAGAAAGAAGCAGCAATGGGATGAGACCGCTAAAAAGGCAAACTCAATATACATTGCCAGAGGAAGTGCAGTTTGCTTTGCTTTGGACAAACCCCAATTAGGGCTCCACACTTTGAGAAGGACTCACTGAAATTTCTTCCATGTAAGGCAATGAGCTAATCAGGGGTCTAAAAATGAAATCTTCAGAAGAAACCCTGATACACACACTCTCTCCAATACCCCAAAGATGTCCCTGATTAGAAGGTTAATGCCAGTTCTTCATTGACTCAACTGTTTCCAACAATCTCTTAACTTAGTGGAATCAATGAGCCAAGAAGAGGTGGGCTCATCTTTTCCTGAAGTTGTCTAAGAAGAAACTGGACCATTTTCTGCTTAATTTGGATTCCACTACTTAACAGGGTAAGACTTCATGCTTCAAAGAACCTTTAAGCTGTAGAATTCAGCCTGCCTCACCCTCACCCTCACCCTCAGCAGGTTATATTCACAGTCCATGCCTGACTAAAGGCAACTTCCAAGAGTTTGCAGAGACAAGATAAAGTGTGGTTTGTGCAGCCTGAACCACACACCCAGACACACACACACACCTCCCCCATATAGGTGTACAGTCATGGACATGAAGAGGAAAAAACCTGCTTTGTGCTACATGCAGGTAGGAAAGATCCTTCCTTTCCAGGAAAATGGGTCTGTTTTCACATTCCTTTCCAGGGAAAAGTGGGAGCTGTATTTGGCTGCACAACTTCAGGGAAGAAGGAAATGCAGGGATCCCAGCAACTCTGCATGGGATGAAGGGGAGAATGAGAGACGCAATTCAGCAGAACCTGGTTGCCTCCCCCACACCAGTGATGGACAGCCCTCTGTGGGATGTATTCAAGCAGAGATTGACCAGGGATTGCTTGGCCTCAGTGGCCCTTTGGAGCTCCTGCATTTTTGGGATTCTCTACGATCATCATTTAGGATAAAAATCCTAAAGGGGAAAACAACTTTAGTACCATGGGAAACTCTGAAAAATACGATAATAAAAGCCCAGTTCAGCACAATACCACTGAAAAATAAAAACAAGAAATCCAAGAAGAAACAAGCATGGTTCCATGCACAAAGATCTCTCGGATAAACTGAAAGACAGAAAGGATAAGTACAAAAAATGGAAAGAGGGGCATATAACTAAGGCAGAATATCAACAGATAGCCTGAATCTGCAAACATCAAGTCAGGAAAGCAAAGGCTCAGGATGAATAAAGACTTGCAACAAAAGTAAAAAATAATACCAGTAATAGAAAAGTTTATTTCAACATATAAATAACAAGAAAAAAGTGAAGGAAACGGTAAGTTCACTGAAGAGAGAAGATGGCAAGGTAAGTAACAGGCATAAAAGAGAAAGAAGAGCTGCTTAACTCATTCTTTGCATCAGTCTTTACGCAGAAAGAAATTATAGCCCAAGGTACCAAAAACATAACTGTAAATGACAGACTAGAAATAAAAATGAAAACAGGAGAAGGCCTGTCTGATCTTGATGAATATTAACAGATTAACAGAGTTGGATATAAGTCATCTAGTCCAACCCCCCATTCAAGCAGGAGTCCCTACACCATTTCTGACAGATGGCAGTCCAGTCTCTTCTTGAAAGTCTCCAGGGATGAAGCTCCCACGACTTCTGAAGGCAACTTCTGTTCCATTGGTTGATTACTGTGTCAGAAAACTTCTCTTTATTTCTAGGTTGAATCTCTCCTTGTCAGTTTCCATCCATTATTCCTTGTCTGGCCTTTGGGTGCTTTGGAAAAGAGCTTGACCCTCTCCTCTCTGCAAAAGCCCCTCAATTATTGGAAAACTGCTCCTATCATGTCTCTCCTGGTCCTTCTCTTCACTAAACTAGCCATGCCCAGTTCATGTAACTGTTCTTCATATATTTTAGTCTCCAGTCCCCTAATCATCTTGGTTGCTCTTCTCTGCACTTTTTCTAAAATTTCAACATCTTTTTTATGGTGTGGTGACCAAAACTGGATGCAGTACTCTAGGTGTGGTCTTACTAGGGCTTTATAGAGTGGCATTAGTACCTCAGTTGATCTTGATTGTATCCCTCTGTTAATGCAGTTTAGGATTGTGTTGGCTTTTTTAGCTGCCGCCACACACTGTTGGCTCCTATTTAGCTGATTGTCCACTAAGACTCCAAGATCCCTCTCACAGTCACTGCTATTAAGCCTGGTTTCCCCAATTTATATATGTGCTTTTTTTCTTACCTAAGTGTAAGACTTTACTTTTCTTTACATTGAATTTCATTTTGTTAGATAGGGCCCAGTGTTCAAGTCTGTCAAGATCCATCTGGATCTTGAGCCTATCTTCTAGGGTGTTAGCTATTCCTGCCAGCTTAGTATCATCTGCAAATTTGGTGAGTTCCCCTTCTATTCCCTCATCTAAGTCGTTTATGAAGATATTGAAGAGTCCTGGGCCTAAGACAGAACCCCACTGCTTTCTTCTCTCCATGTAGACTTAGACCCATTAAGGACTACTTGTTGAGTATGGTTTGTCAGCCAGTTGCGAATCCATCTGGTGGTATCTCACTTTTTTCTAGTTTATGAAGAAGTAGGTTGTGGTCTACTTTGTCTAATGCCTTGCTGAAGTCTAAGCATATTATGTCCACAGTATTTCGCTGATCTACTAATTTAGTCACTATGTTGAAGAATGAAATAAGATTGGTTTGGCATGATCTGTTTTTAACAAGCCCATGCTGACTGCTAGTTATTACTTTGCTCGTTTCTAACTAACTAAGTTTCTAACTAACTAGACTAACAAAATGCTGTGGACATAGTATACTTAGGCTTCCACAAAGCATTCAACAAAGTAGACCACAACCTACTTCTTGGTAAGCTAGAAAAATGTGAGATAGACAGCATCACCACCAGATGGATTTGTAACTGGCTGACACACTGTACTCAATGAGTCATCCTTAATGGTACTACAACTACATGGAGGGAATTCCATAAGCAGTGGGGGTACCACAAGGTTCCGTCTTTGGCCAAGTACTCTTTAATATCTTCATAAATGACTTAGGTGAGGGAATAGAAGAGAAACGCATCAAATTTGCAGATGACACTAATCTAGCAGGAATAGCCAACACCCCAGAAGACAAGCTCAGGATCCAAAAAGGTCTTGACAGACTTGAACAATGGGCTCTATCCAACAACATGAAATTTAATGTGGAGAAAAGCAAGGTTTTACACATGGATAGGAAAAACCAAAGTTACAAGTACAGTTTACCATATTTTTTGGATATAAGACGCACCGGTATATAAGATGCACCAGGATTTTGAAGAAGCAATCAAGAAAAAAAGTGTTTGCCCTTCCCAGCCAACAGGAGCACTCTGCAGCCCTCCCAAAGCTTCTGCGTGCCCTGTTTTTGCGAAAAATGGGTCTGTTTTTTGCAAAAACGGGACAGGCAGGGTGGGGCTTCAGGAAGCCATAAATGGCTGTATTTGGTGTATAAGATGCACCAACATTTCCACTCTCTTTTAGGGGTGGAAAAGTGCGTCTTATACTCCAGAAAGTATGGTAGGCGAAACCTGTCTCAAAAGCAGTAACTGTGAAAGGGACCTTGGAGTCCTAGTGGACAATCACTTAAACATGAGCCAGCCGTGTCCGGCAGCAGCCAAAAAAGCTAATACAATCCTGGGTTGTATAAACAGAGGCATAGAATCAAAATCATGTGAAGCATTAGTACCACTTTATAAAGCCTTAGTAAGGCCACACCTGGAATACCACATCCAGTTTTGGTCACCACATTACATAAAAGAGGCTGTTACTTTGGAAAAAGTGCAAAGAAGAGCAACTAAGATGATTAAGGGCCTTGAGACAAAAACTTATGAAGAACGGTTGCAGGAATTGGGTATAGCCAGTCTAGAGAAAAGAAGGTCTTGTGGTGACATGATGGCAGTATTCCAGGGTATACTAAGGGGCTGCCACAAAGAAGTGGGGAGCAATTTATTTTTCAAAGCACCAAAGGGCAGGACAAGAAACAATGGATGGAAACCAATCAAGGAGAGAAGCAACCTGGAATTAAGGAGAAACTTCCCAACAGTGAGGACAATTAACCAGTGGAACAGCTGGCCTCCAGAAATTGTGGGTGCTCCCTCACTGGAAGTTTTTAAAAAGAGTCTACACAGTCACTTATCTGAAATGGTATCGCTTCTCCTGCTTGAGCAGAGGGTTGGATTAGAGGCCCTCCAATGTCCCTTCCAGCTCTATTCTGATTGAAATAAATCATTGATCTGGTTTCAAGGTGGAGGAACTGGTTAGTTGCTTAGCAGGGGAACTTCCTGTGGTTCTCTCCCATTTTCTCTGTTCTTTGGTGGTTTTGGATGTCAAGGCTCAACTTTCTGGTGAACCAAACCAACAGGAAGTTCTGTGAAACCTCAAGAAACAAAGATTGGGAAGAGGTCCAGAAGACAAAGGCCGAGTTCTTCTTTCATCGAGGTTGATCTACTTCATCAGACTTTTCGCTTTGGTTCCATCTGCCTGGGACCTTGGCCCTCATGCGTGCAGAGCTGCATTGTGTGATGCCTTTTTATTGTTTTCTTCAGCCTCCATGGCTAGTGTGCAGCGACATCACAGAAGGGGATGCAGGATAGATTCTGGCCTAGTTCCCCCTTTGGTGTATCTGTATTTCATCATTTTCAAACTGGATGTTAATTAAGCTTGTTACTAATTTAAATCACATCAATTCACATTAATCTAATTTGGTATTTTGGCACTGAATTCCTGCCACTGATGACACTGAGGACTCAGCAAAGCACAGGACTGTTGTGGGGTAATAGGCATCAGTGGTGGGTTGCTACCAGTTCACCACAGATTGGGCAAACTGGTAATGGCAGCGGCAGGAGGCTCCGCCCTCCCATCCAGATGTCTCTGTGCATGCGCAGAAGCATTGCGGGCGAGCATGAGCGTACCCACGAGCGAACCGGTAGCAACGGGATTTGAAACCCAGTACTGATAGGTATGTGCCACAGAGGTGATTGGTTCAACTAATCTGACAAGAATAAAGCTGGATTATGCATCACACAAAGCCAGTACAGGAACATGGCTTTACTTAGTGTGGTATGTGCATTCAGCCAGGATGTGGCTTATTCAGTTAACCATAACCAAGGAAACCACAGCAGAGCGCAATCCACAAGCTCACTAGAAAGTGAAGTGATTAAAGCTACATTACAGCAAACTAAGAAACTGAACCTCGGGGGTTGATCTGACGACTGGTCCATCCAGGTGCTGCCTCATTCTCCTCCCCCCCCCCCCGGACAGCTGGTTTCCGGTGGGAGCATGGCACTTACACACCATCTGGTGACAGAGATAATCTATGGCCAAAATAGGGACTATTAATAGCCTGGACTGCCTGAGGAGGCCAAACATTACATTATTATTTTTCCTTCATTTGGAATGTTTTTGCTTTTTATTGATCTATGCTGTTTAGATTCATAAATGGTGAGCTGGGCAGCCTTCCCGTTTTGTAGTTCCCTGGTTCCTCTGATTTCCCCCTTTTGAAGCCTCCTTCAGTTGCCTGGCTTCTCGTCTGCTCTCCAGGATTTTTCAAAGAAAACGTGTTCAGCCAGACCGTCAGATGGCTCCTTCAGCTGCACTCTAGGGAGCTATTTAATGGCCCCCCAAATTTAAAGTAAATAGTTATTCCCAGACAATATTTTTATCCGGCTTCAGTCCTGCTCCTTCATGCTGCTTTTTATCATTACAATTTGCCAGGAAGAGGTGAATTTTAGGAGGAACATTCTTTTTTCTTATATTTTAGAAGATATTAAGACAGAATATACTTTTCATGGGTGGAATCAGGTTTAATCTGAGGTCAAAGGAATTTTCAGGATATTTGTCGAAGAAGGCAAGTTGTTTGTTGTACTAGTCAAAGATTCCACAGCATCAAACTTCCTTTGTGAGACAGAAGTGGCATTATTCCCTCTTTATTTTAAGCTGGCCACCATTCAGAGGTCTGCCATTTAAGAAGTTAGAGGAGAGCTCCCAGTGGTGCCTCGGTCACTCCGGTATCTGAAGAAAGCAAGTGTAACTCCTGCTTCTCCTTCCCTTCCCAAGGAAAGCCTACCAAGCCCTCCTCAGGAGTCAGACTCCAAAACCCAAGAAAGACACTCTAAATCAGGGGTATCCAAACCTGGGCCGAGGCTTGGTATTGAGCTGCGGCCCATTCGGGAGCCCTCAGATAACGGGAAACAGCAAGGCAGCCCTTCCCTCCAGCTAGTCTCCCTCCCTCGGGCTCAGCCTGCCAGGAGCCATCCTAGGGAGGCATTTCTGCCAGAGGTCCTTACCTGGCATGACTGATAGCTGCTACCCATTCGTCACAATCCTTGGCATCCTCGGTTCTCAGCTCCAGAGTTTTCTGGTTCTCATGATTGAAGTTAACCGTAAAATAATGCTATAAAAATAAAGAGAAACGGTCTTGTTGTTATTTATTTATTAGCAATAGCACTAGACTTATATACCGCTTCACAGTGCTTTTTACAGCCCTCTCTAAGCAGTTTGTATATTGCACCCAACAATCTGGGTCCTCATTTTACCAACCTCAGAAATATGGAAGGTTGAGTCAAGCTTGAGCCAGTGAGAATCGAACTGCCTGTGCCGCTGCAGCTCTATTATTACATTTATACTGCCCCATCTTTTTCTTCGTAAAAAGTCAAGATGGCTTTAAATAATAAAATGTATAGAACATAACATTAAAATAAACACACTCAAAATCGGAATATAATCAGCTTCATGGGAATGTATAAGACTGGCACAACAAGCGGAGCCTTCAGCCTCAGGCCCACCAGCTCCCTCCACTGGAGCCACCAGGCACCCCAAGGTCATGGTTGGTCTGCCAAGAGAACCGCTGGCAGTGATATCCCCATTTATTGTTATCTGAAAGATACAGCTGGATCAATAGGAAAATATGTGGTTAAAAGGATTTAAATTTAATGTTTTATAAAATAATGTATCGTAAGTACATGATGCCAAGGAAATGATCTAGAATGTATAAAGGTGCTTCAAATGTAGATTGGAAATGCAAACATGAAGGGACATTTTATCATGCCATGTAAAAAAGCTAAAAAGATTTGAATTCAAATACATACTTTGATACAGAGGATTTTAAAAATCAAAATTCAATTGGGGCTAGATTTTTTTATTTTAGGATTAATGGATAAAGCTGGAAAAAAACCACGAAGATTATTTCAGAAGGTGGTTATTGCAGTGGCGCTTCTATATGCACAGAGAAGGAAACATTCAACACTGCCCACGATGGAGGAATGTTGGTGAAATTGGCCAATTTTGCTGAAATGGCTAAATTGACTTCTTTTATTGGAGAAAAGACAAAATCTGCATTTATTTGAGAGATATTAACGTCTCAAACATATTAAAATATTTGAGACCAGAAGCCTCTTATGGACTTTTAATGCATAACTGGAAAAAATGATTTTGTGGTTTATGGTTTTGAGGATCAGACAGAATAAGGAGCCTGAGTGGCATAGGAGACTAATGCCTCCTACTAAGGCAGCATTTAACATCCAGCTGCCTGCAATTACTGTAAGTTCGAATGTCACCAGGCTCAAGGTTGACTCAGCCTTCCATCCTTTCTAAGGTGGGTAAAATGAGGACCCGGATTGTGGGGGCAATAAGCTGACTTTGGATAAATATACAAAAGTATGAAGGCTATTGCTTAACACATTGTAAGCCGCCCTGAGTCTCCGGAGAAGGGCAGCATATAAATATAAATAAAAAAAAAATAAAAAAAATAAAAATAGATTGTAGAAAAAAAGAGTAAGAGGATGTAATTTTAGAGAGAAAGGTTAAAATATAATTGTACTTATAACTGCTGTGAAAAATATCTGGTGCCACTTTTTATATCTTTCTTTTATCTTTCTTCATTTTTTTCTTTTCTTGCACTTTTTCCTTTTCTTTCTTTTTCTTTTTTCTTCCTCACTTTGTATTAGTTTGTGTTAGTTTTTATCTTCTTGTTTAAAAGTTTTAATAAAAATTATTTTAAAAAATATTTGCTCTGCCAAGCTGAAGCTCCCTCCTGCCACTTTAGGGCCAAGCCCCCATTGTGGGGCTCCCCACCTGAGGCCACTAGAGGTCCTAATTGCAGCCCTGCTTCTTTACCCCTCCTCCTTCTTTGTAGCTGGGGGGTCATTCTGGGCTTTTGTGGAGATCATTTTGGTGGCAGTGGTGACATTGACAGGGCACCATCAAGATTGTGTGGAATCTTTAAAGCTACAACAATGGTTAGAAACCAACAAGATGTCATGGTTCCAAGTAACACCCCCAACGAAAGAAGACTCCAAGGCTAGAAGTTCCTCAAAGTTCCATTTTATTAGAGATGTCGTATTGGCACATCTGGGGAAACCCGAATCTGAAAGCTTCCAGGTTTTCCCCACCCAAAGGAAAGTCCAAGTCCCTGCCCAGCACCCACATGTCCATCACACGGTCCAATCAAAGCACCGTCCCAACTGGAGATGCCTCCCAGTTCCAGCCCTCCAGGTGCAGGGCAAGATGGCCTTGACTGTCTGAGAAAGGAATGTTGTTATGACTTTATATCACCTGTGCTCCCTACAATCCCCCCTCCCAGTTTCCCACAACAGTAAATGTGGCTGGCCTGAAGGTCCAATGCAAAAGGTGGCTTCCAGGCCTGACACAAGATGAATTTCAGTTCAGATCAAATCAGATTAACAGAGTTGGAAGGGACCTCGTAGGTCATCTAGTCCAACCCTCTGCCCAAGCAGGAGACCCTACACCATTTCTGACACATGGCAGTCCAGTCTCTTCTTGAAAGCTTCCAGTGATGAAGCTCCCACAACTTCTGAAGGCAACTTCTGTTCCATGGGTTGATTACTGTGTCAGAAAATTTCTCTTTATTTCTAGGTTGAATCTCTCCTTGATTAGTTTCCATCCATTATTCCTTGTCTGGCCTTCGGGTGCCTTGGAAAATAGCTTGATCCCTTCCTCTCTGTGGCAGCCCCCCCAAATGTTGGAAGACTGCTATCATGTCTCCCCTGGTCCTTCTCTTCACTAGACTAGTCGTGCCCAATTCTGGTTTTGGGGGTAAAGGAAGCCATGCCTCTTCTGAAATTATGATAGTTTCTACAAAATTGCTTTTCCTCTTAAGGAGGAGTCATGTTGGCCCTTTGAGGTGAGGAAACAATCACCACCTGAAGACAATGGCATCTGCACCTCGTGAAAGAGTGGGGACTCTCAGCTGGAGCACTGCAGCTTCCCAGAGAGGAGGCAGAATGTTCCAGAGAGAAGCCCAAAGAAAGAGACTCCACAGTCCTGAGCTGGATGGGGTAGGGAGGAGAAGGAGGCTCAGGGAACCATCCCTTAGAATCTCTCAGGATATTTCCACCAGGATAGAAGGTTATAGCTTTGATGTGGAAGAATCTGTCCATTGTGTAAGCAAATAAAGGATCGGGCTCAATTGGATCTCATCTTTGGGCTCAGGCCTGGCAGTGAACAACCGGAAGTCTAAAGGATAGAAAGTCTGACAGGGTTTCTCCCAGCATCAACAGGCCCTTTGCCTGGCTCAGAGGCAGGGAGGTGCACCTGAGGAAGACCCTGGGAGCAGCTATCACTTTGTCAGGCATCCTGAGCCTGAAGCAGCTTCCAATACCATCCCTTGGATCCTGAAGGCTTTGAGCCTCTGGCTCATCCTGGAGGTGGCAGGCAGCTTTTGTGATTTTCTAAGCCTTCCTAATTGCATCCCCACCCTCACCTTTAGCTCAGAGCTCTCATCAGGAAATGGGGGGAAAAGGGGGGGGGAAACCAAGGGTCTGGGTATAGGTTAGGGAAAATCACAGTAGGCAACAATATATAGAAAAAAGATATTGTGCCTTGTTGAATCTTAAGCTGAATATGAGCTAACAGTTTGATGTACTTTGGAAAACCACCCAACCAACCGCCAAAAGCAGTCCTGAGCTACATCAACAAAAACAGGGCATGCCAATCAAGAGAAGTCATAATTTTTCTCTCCACGCCCTATTGGTCATGGAGGATTTTCACTGAAAAATTGGCACAGGTTGGATTAAAGTAACCAAGATGACCAGGGACTTGGAAGGCGCCACCTATGAGGAATGATTGAAGGGCTTGCCTGCAGGATGGAAGACTTCGGGGAGAGACGTATCTGAAGGGATATCATACGAAGGACCCCAGATGGAGCACAAAGCTGTTCTCAGTGAGAGGACCAGAAACTACAAGGAAAGAGATTTTGGTGGCACATGAGCAAGAATATCCTGATGTTAAGAGCTTTTGCACCGCGGAAGAGGCTGCCCTGAGAGGCGTGGAGTCTCTGCAATGCAGAGAAGATTCCTGCATGGGCATCAGGGACCACAGAATGGAAGGTTTGGAAGGGAACTTAGAGGTGGCTGCTTTGGATCTCCAGGACGCCTTTTAGCCTGTTCTCTTCTTCAGTGGTATGACTGGGTAATGCCCAGTGCCATTAAAATGCATTAGTTGAAGAGCTATTGACCTGTTCTGCCACTGAATACCAAATGATTATGTGATTGCATTGCATGCTGTGAGCCTTTAATAGTTTTGAATAAATAGCTTTGATTGGATATTAATTATTGTTTTAATTCTAGACTTCATGGACATGTCAGCCTGTTGAATAAACCCTGGTATTCGGTCTCAGCCCAACGGAGGGGGGAGGCCCCGGTTTGTTTCAGGCTGCCGAGTCGAGGAGCTGAGCAGACTCAGGACAGGCTATTTTTAGCTTCCTTTGGCATTTATTCTTGTTGTGTTAATTTTCATCAGGGAAGCTTCTAGCCCAGCAAAAGAGTTCTTGCAGTTCATTTGCTCTCCTTTCTACAGTCTCCTAGGAAACGGAATATTCTGCATGGCCACAGATCCAATCGATTAAGTGGGGAAACAAGTAAGGAAGCACTTAGCTGTCCACTTCTGATTCCACTGCTCTAATCAGAGGGGACCCCAAAATGCAACCTGGGAGAAGCTCTTGACAGGCAGAGATTGACCCCTGACTCCCATGGTGGTCAGGGCTGCCAGGTGGTGAGCCGAGGGGCCTCTCTTGCCTTGCTGTGGCTGCTCTGGGCAATTGTTCACCTGGCACTGCTCACCCTACATTCCTGAGCTCCTAAATGGTCAGAATAGGGGTGTTGGCATCTTTGTCAAAAGTGGTCAAGGGGCTGCTTGGAAGGACACTGGCTGCATTATAACTGAGCACAGCCCACTGCTCTTGCCTTGCTGACATCCCAGAGGGGTCCCAGAGCTGCATTTCCACCCAATTTACCTGGGCTTTGCTCTGCCTGATTAATGGCTTGGGACCACTTTCCTTTTCCATAATGTGTCTCTGCCTTTCCCCTCTCCAGGCCTTTGTGTTCTGTGCTGAGAAAGGAGGTGCAACAGAAAAAGGGAAGAGCAGATTGTGGCTCCCTTTGCTGATCCTAGAAGGGCTTCCTAGATCAACCCAAGGGAGGCCGGGGTTTTACGTGGCCTGTTCTCACTGACCCCGCCTGCTATCAGACACAGCACTGAGCAATTTGGGGGTAACTAAGGGGTAGAGCTATGCCAAAGGATGGCAGAGCTACCTGGAAGTGTGCCAGGTCATGCCAATAGTTCTCATGATGCTGATCAGCCAGCCTGATTCTGGCCAGGCTTTTGCACTGGGGAGCTTGTAATCACCTCTATCCCCTCCCCCCCAAACCTGGCTTGCCTTCTTCAAGGGCATCCTGCTGGATACAGTGTCAGCAGCACCCTGGAAACATTGCAGATGAGGCCAAGCAGATGAGGGTTTTCTCATCTAAATATAGCTCTTCTCACTGGTACTCCTGGTTATGTGAAGGACAGCAAATCACAGCATGCATCTATGCCAATGTGTGCAGGGCCTTTTCCTGCGAAAGATCTGCCGTTCTTTCTGATCTTAAATTCCAAAATGATGGAATGTGGACCATTACAGAGGACTGCATGTTTCTGCTCACTTCCAAATGTCTCCATGCTTGCACAGGGGACCACTTCCCAAACAAGGATCCACAGGACTAGCACCTTAACCTATTTGGTAAAGCTTCAGGCCAGCAGTCATGCCTGTACCGGAGGATACATAAGGGTTAGCTTATATCTATGCAGGATACTGCATAGATCCTTTGGAGTGGGGGGGGGGGGGGGCTGTGGGAAGCATGAGCTAGAGCCAGGGGGAGGAAATGGTTTTCCTCTTGCGTTCCCAGAAGAGGAATAGGCCATGCTTTGAGAAAACCCTTATTTCCTCAGCCCAAGAGAAAACAGAGGAAGGACACTCTCCATGGGGACTTGCAAGACTGATGTTGTGCATCTCCAACTGCTAAGCATAACTAAGGAGTCCTCTGCAGCAAATGCAAGCTCTGGTGCCTGAAGGAGAAGACAGCTGGGAGCAGTGAGTGACCAACTGTCACGTCATAATGGAGAGCAAAGGCATGCTGGATGAACTAAAAGAGGTATAATAACAGGAACTGATATGTGTGTGCGCGTGTTTCTCGTGTGTGTGTGTGTGTGTGTGTGTGTGTGCGCCTGTAAAAAAGAGACAAGAAGAACAGCCAGAAATGAGAAAGGGAGAAAGCATTTTGTACCTTGGAATTCAGAATCAAATTCCAACCCTCACCCAAAAAAAGAGGTTCTCAATCTTCAGTTGAGGAAAGAGACCCCAGAAAGGGAGTCAGGAGAGTGGACCTCTGAAGGGCAGAGGGAGTCCAGCTTCATCCTGCAAAAAGGCATACTTGGAAGTAGCTGATTCCCTTCAATGTGGAATAAAAATGAGAGATGACAATAAACCCAACGACTCATGAAACAAGTTTGTCTCTCAGGAGCTCAGATTAGCAATGTGACAGAACAATTTCCAAGATTTATCAAACTGTCAATTTTCTCTTTCTGCTATTCTGTATGGGGACAGATGATACTGCAATAACAGCTATAACTGCATCATTGTGGATTCTGGAAGGAAATCAATATTCTGAAGTTTCAGGTGGTTTCTCATCCACTCATCAAGGCCTGGAAAGGACAAGGGAAATTGCCAGTTAAACTAACCAGTTAGACAAATGCTATGGAGTGGGAGATGTTTGTTTTCAGGAGCCACTGTCTTGAATGACTGGCTGCGTGGCACAAATAGTTAAAATGTGTGGCGAAGTGTGACTCTAATCAGGAGAACTTTCAATTTCATCTTTTGAGGTACAACTCAAACTAAAAACCTTGGATAAATACTTATGAGCTATAGAAAGAGGAGGAGTGGAGGGCTGGGGAGAAAGGATGAGCAGAGAGGGAAGGGAACGAAGAACCTTTTCCACCAAAGCATGGCGATAAAGAAGCTTTTACACTGAATCCTAGAACATACAATAGGGAGGGACCTTGAAGATCTTCTAGTCCAAGCTCCTACTCAAGCAGGAGACCCTATACCATTCTGGACAAATGGCTGTCCAACCTCTTTATTAAAACTTCCAGTGATGGAATATCCAAAACCTTCGTTGTCCTATTAAGATTGGAGATAAAACTCTAGAAGAATTTGAAATAAGGATTTGTATCCTGCAGAAATAAAGGAGACAGAATAATTATATAACTATATCTTCGTATTACACAATGAAAATCAAGAATATTTGCTCAGCTCATGGCATTATCCATCACAATATGGGAAATATGATCAAATGAGATCATATTTGGAGAGCTGGTAGGATGGCTCTCATGACTGAGAAGGAAGAAATGAAACTTCAAAAAACGTTTTAGAAAAAGAGGAGGAAGAGTTGAACTATAAAATCTACAGTACAATTCAAGGGAAAGCATTTGGTGCTGTTGAGAGTACATTGTTTAAAGTATGCGGAACAGTGAATAAAAGCAGTGCTTATAAATGTTATCTATTGCTGACAATTCAACTATGGAAAAAGTATGGAAGTGTTTACCAAAAGCAAAGATCTTTCCAGACATGAAGTGGTAATGATGGGAGACTTTAACTGCCCTGACATATGTTAGCAGGCAAATTCTGCCAAGCATGGCCCTTTGAGGAAATCCCCAACTTACTATTTTTCTGGCACTTTTCTTTTTCAGAAAGTAGAAGAAAGCACAGGAACTCCAACTACCCTTGTTTAATGAATCAATCAGAAAATCTTACTAGGCCCAATGAATGCAGCAGTAATAGTGGGGTATGGAACCAAGGAAATCAAACTCATCTTGAAAGCATATCTACAAGAAAGTGGTTTTAATGAGAAGATGAGCACAAGGTGGACAGAAATTGTTTAAAAAGGAGATGCTAAAAGCACAGACAATCCAAATGAGAACAAAGGGAAGACAGCCAAAGAAGCAAAATAGAAGAGGACACGTTCTGGAGAAAGAATCACAAGTACAGGAGAAAGGTCCAGATTTTTAGAGAGGTTGTCAGAAAATTCTGGTGTTCAGAATGAGCTGAAGGGAGCAGAGGATGCTTAGAAGAAGAAAAGGGGCTTCTTCAGGGTTTGCTGACAAGGCAAGAAGAAGCAGAATCAAAATCAATGAAGCCCAGACAATGCTAACAGAGAGCAAAGAAAAGGCAGAATACTCGGCCACTTTAGTGAGCCTGTTGTGTGAGAAGAGAATGGCATTTCTAGGTTGAAGAAACAGGGTTGCAAATTCAGATTAGATTGATAGAAATCTAATCAGGAAATCTCAAAATGCTTTAAAACTCCAGGGCCTGCTGAGTTGCACCTTAGAGCACTGAAGGAAACACCTCATCATTGGGCTGGTGGTCTATGAAAATTCTGGCAAATGTGATGATAGAGACCCTAACTCTAATCCCAAACTTTCAAAAAAGGAGAAAGAAATTCATCAATATCTGATAAAGCAATTGATCTATTGAATATTTAAAGCAATACATGGAATTATTGACTCTAGCCTGATAAACCTTATCTCATATTTATAAAAATACAGATAGGTAGTCCTTGACTTACCAACACAATTGACCCCAAAATTTGTTTTTAAACAAGATAGTTGCTAAATGAGCTTTGCCCCATTTTACATCCTTCCTTGCCACAGTTGTTAAGTGAATCACTGCAGTGCTCAGTTAGTAACATACTAACACGGTTACTAACATAAGTGCGTCTGGCTTCCCCATTGACTTTGCTTGGTCAGAAGGTTGCAAAAGGTGATCATATGACCCTGGGACACTGCAACCATCATAAATACATGCCAGTTGCCAAGCATCCAACTTTTGATCATATGGTCATGGGGACGCTGCAACAATCATAAATATAAAAAAATGGTCAAGTTGTTTTTTTCATTGACATTGTAATTTTATATGGTCACTGAATGAATGATTATAAGTTGTAGACTACCTGTAGAATGTCTACTGGGAAATTTGCAAATAGCTTGATGGAGGAAAACAGACGTCAAAGGTGCAGGAACAGGATAGACAAATATTGTTCACATAAAAAAAGATATAATTGTACTGATCACAGTGACATGGCTGGCAAAAATAAAATGTTAATCTGCATCAACAAAAATATAATTTCCAACCTTCAGCAAATAAAAAGACCACTATAGACAGGTGAAACCCCCCCCCTTGATTGTATGAATTTCAGAGGGCCCCCCGAGGAGGAGGAGGGGGGCAAATGGCCAGCAGGCAGAGAAAGGGGAGGGTAGCAAAGTAAAGGGGAGCTGGAAACTAAGTAGAACCAGAGGGACTGTCCAGCCTAGGGGAGAAAGGCCAGAAGTGCCTGAGGAGGTCACGTAGGCCACAGCCTGCCCGCTCCTGTTCCAGTGTCTGGGCTTTAGGGCAAATCCCGAGGGGATGTTAGCCACAATCACCTCGAAGCCATTTGAAAGTGGAAGGGATGACCCCGCAGGCTGGATGGCTTTTCATCCGGGAGACTTCAGGCAGAATCCCTGCTCTGAGCAGCCGGTGGATTGCCTGGTGATGCTGACCCTTTGAAAGCCTGCAATTCTTGCCACCTAGAGAAAGCAAAGCCCTTTTTCTGTTGGGAGGTTTTGCTTTCAAACTGGAGTGGAAGTGAAATAATTGAATTTGTGGTGCTGCAGAAACCCCATTTGGCTGGTGGCTATTGAGAGGCAAAATGTGTGATATCTGAATGTGTTCCTGATTCTGGGAATGGGCAGTGGAAACAAAGCTCTGACTCCAGGAATGCCTCATGAGTCCATCATCTCTTGTAGACTGGACAAGCCATGAGGCCATTTCAAGCTTCCCAGCCTTCTTCTCAGTGCAACTAGACAGCTCAGGGTGTTCAGAATTGAACCCAGCTCCCTCCCAGCCCCTCCCTCTGGTGCTGCTGCCTAATAGATTGGCAGAGACATGCACACAAATGCATGCATGCATATATGGATAGGGTACCCACATTGGAAGGGCCAAAGTGAGGTGAGAGGGAGGCTTTTTAAAGAATAAGAGATAGGAAGAAACTGTAATGCATTTTCAGGGAATTAGAAGTCACCTAGAGTGTTTCTCTCTGCATCTGGTTTGCCTCTGCAGCAAGAAAACGGAGGGCCAGAGGTTGCTGAGTATTCAGTAGTTCTTTAGCTTTTATCAGAATAACAGAGTTGGAAGGGACTTCAGAGGTCTTCTAGTCCAACCCACCTCTCAAGCCAGGAGACCCTGTACCATTTCAGACAAATGGTTGTCCAATCTTTTCTTAAAAACCTCCAGTATTGGAGCACCCATTCTTAGGTGGAGATCCTCTGGCTTTGGAAACCGCTTAAAAGGTAGCAATGTTTTCCTACTCATGATTTACACTTAAGCAGAGCTGAGATGATGACCCATCATAAAGACTCAGAAATGGTCCCCAGAACATGTGCATATACATGGAGCAGAAATAAGGCTGATTGGAATAAGATCCTGTAATAGTAAATCAGTTGTAGGGAGCCCTTTAGTTGTAATTTAATGCAGTTGTTTTGGTGTTGAACTGAGACAGGAAAAATGCTTTGAATAACCAAGATGTGGAAAACTATTGTGTCCATAGAAATCCCGAGTAACAGATAGTCCATTGTAATCATCTGCAGCAAAGGATGATCTAGGACTCACAGTGTTGAGCTGATTTACTCGAAGCACCCCTGAGGAAGAAGGTGCCAAGAAAGCAGTGAGCTTTCTTGAGAACCTCACTGGCCTAGACACCTCCTGCCCTGTGGTCTGGCAGCTGGCCACTTGGGCCAGAATGGGCAAATACTAGAAACTGGCCCAGGACAGGTCCTTCTCCGCCCATTTTTTTCCTCTTGGTTCCTAAAATACCAGCAAGGCAGACATGCAGCAGGGGAATGGATGCCCTGGTGTTCCTCTCAAGGCAAGCTGTGTGAGCAGCAGATCAAGTGACCCAGTCTTCACCTGACTCTAGAAGGTGCAGATGTGGTTCTTTTCCTGACCATGTTAAGAACTAGATTTACCTGACTTGGGCAGTCTGGAATCTCAACTGTCTCACCCCTTTATAGGGTCAGTTCTTCAAGGAGCTTCACAAGCCTCTTCCAAATTGCAGGGCTGGGAACAGACCTGGGAGTGCATTTCTTGCATGGAGCTGAGGTATCTCTCACTCTGCAGCACAGCTCAGGGGACAGTTTGGAACTCCTGAGTGACTGGGATGAGCCTGACTGGCTCTGGGCCCAGGAAATCCGTCAAGGCTGGGCTGCTTGCCAGCTTTTTGCCACTTAGGGCCTGTGGGCTGGCCTCCAGCCCTCCCCAAGAGAGAGAGAAGTCAATGGGGAACTGGCTTGAGGAAGGGAGAGGGGGTGATGGGGCTGGGGGAGGCAGATTTGAAGGAAGGTGAGTGTGAATGGCTGCCAGTGAGCACAATCTTCCCCTTTCCTCCCTCCAGAAAATCAAGAGAAGTCTGGTAGCACTTTTTCCAGTTTACCAATTTTATTAAAAGGCATAAGCTTTTATTGAAGCTTTTAATCTGAAAAGATGTTACTAGACTCTTTCTTTCATTATTTTTATACTACAAAGACTAACAGAGCTCTCCTCCTGCAACACCCTCTACTTGGAACATTATATTTTAGTATGCTGACTAATTAATTGGATAAGTTAATACTTAATTTTATAAAGAAACATGCAGTTTCATTTATGGTAACTAATTTTCTGGGTGGAGGGGGAAGCTCCCACCCTTTGAGTCTGGGGTGCTGAAGTGGGGAAGACCAGCTTACGATGCTGCTTATTAGGCTGGGGGGAGGCGGGGAGGAGGGGCAAATGCACCTGGCAGCTGCTGAGAGACTCCCCAACATGATCTCCCCTATGCAGAGGAGGACCCCCAAAGAGGCTGGCCGGGTCAGAGTTCCCCAGCCTCTCTCTGCTTCTCCACCCATGTGCCCCCTCCCCCTCCCCCCCAAGATGCTCCCATCCCACCTGTTTCTCCAGTGCATCCTTGGGCTTGGGTGAAGGTGCTCTGTCGCACAGGCACCCTTCCAACAGGTAGAGGCCAGCCGGCCGGGAACTGGAGTCGTTCTCGAAGTAGAAAAGCATGTTCTGGAGGAGGGCGAACCACTTGGGGTGCCATTTGGTGTTGTCAGAGCTCCTCTTGCTGAGGTAGCCCCGCCGGGCCCCGTCCTTCTTGGCCAGCAGCCCCAGGTAGACGGCATGCCCGTCGTTCAGGCGCAGCGCCTTCTGCATAGTGTGGGCACGGGGAGCTCACAGCCGCAACAACCGCAACGTCGTTCGGTTCAGCAGAGCCCCAGCAGGCCGGAGCCCCTCGCGCCGTCGGCCCGCCTCTCGCATGCCCGCCGCCGCCTGGCTCAGCGCGGGCACCTGAGCGGCAGGTTGGACGGCCAGCACCGCGGACAGCGCCGTCGCCGCCGCGCTCCGACCAGCCCTCAGCACCGCGGACAGCGGCAAACTGCGGCAGCGCCGCGGCGCTCGGAGGCTGCGCGCGCCCCGCCGGCCAGCCCGGCTGAGAAGGAGCGCCGCCGCTGCCCTCCTCGCTCCCGGCCTGCGCCGCCGCAAGAGGGGCTCGGGGGTCCCGGGCGGGGCGGTGGCAGCCGAGCAACCCGGAGACCGGCGCTCTCCCGACCGGGGCCGGCGCACCGAGCCCGTCCTGGCAACCGCGGCGGCGCGCCTGAGCCGAGGTTTATTTTTAGCTTCCCTCTGGCGCCTCCCAACGCCAAGGAGTCGGTCGGGAGGACCCTGCCCTTCCTGGCGCCTTTGGCGGGGCGGGACTTTTCGATCAGCCGCAGCCGCAGCTGCCGGGAATGCCGATGCCCCCAGCAGGGGAAGGTCGCCGTCCTCGCCTGGGTCCCGCGAAGCCCGGGGCCAGCTAGTCCCAGCCCAGCGGGCGCCCCAGGCGTCAAGCCAGTGTGAAAAGGAAGGGTCCGGGGAGTAAAGCGCGGTCCCCCTGCTCGGCTCCCTTATCCAAGGGTCAGGCAAGAAGACCCGCAGGAACAGCCGCTGAGCTCAGTCCAGTTAGTCTCCCAGGACTTTCCTTCCCGCCGGCATCAAGGCCACTTCTGAGGACCTTACGCCCCTAAGCCCCCATCCCCCATTTAAGTCAGCCAAACTACCAGGCTCACATCGGCTCAGCTGTGAAGGCTCCCTTCGGCCTCTGTTAGAAAGTTTCCATGCCCTCTTAGGGTCCCCACTTTCTAGCATCACCTCGCCATTGGCAAAGCAGAAGGCAGCCAACCTCACGACTGACCCATTGGCAGAACCCGGGAAACGCTGAATGTCCTGCCAGAGAGAGAGGCGTCTCTTTCTCCAGTCGGCTCCTTTCTTCTGCCTCTGGTCATAAAGAGCCTTCGCTTTTCGCCCTTCTTGCAGGAGGGGATCTGAGTCGGATGGGATGCCCAGTTGGGCAAGAGGACGTGGGAGTGGGTGAATTCTCCACCCAGAACACTAGCCAGATTCTGCCAACGGGATCTGCTTCCCTAGATCTCTTAAACACTACATGGCTACGTTTGGACAACATGCTCAACTTGGTTTGTGTGATGCTGGCAAAATTGGGTGCTAATGGGAAAAGGGAGTTATGGGAGTTGGAGAAATTCAGCCTGGTCAGTTGATGGTTCTGTGCATTGTCCCAGACTTCAGAATGGCTAAGTCAAGAGTCAGGTTGGGAGAATCTCTTCAGACGTCATAAAGACCACAAAAATAATCATAGCAGCTGCTTTGGAGCACCCCAGGAGAACTGTGTATTCCATCCCATTAATAGGTTGTCTGGATTATAAAAATAAAATTATTGTGAGAACATAATTTTAAAACTATATGCAACCTTAGCACCCACACATCTACCATTAAACCATGAACACATTAAAAGACTGGTATGGTTTGGCTAATTCCTAAACAGTAATGCAGAGGGGGCTCCAATTGCAGTTTGTTTCTTAATGGGGGCTTTACTGTGGAAAAACAGATTTAACTTGTTGAATGAAACTGCAACAGGATTCACAACAGATGCTTTCTGACCATCCAAGAGTTGGGATTAGGTGATTTTTGAAAATAAAACACAGAATGGGTTTGAAGTATTGAATGGGACCTTGGAGACCATTTAGTCCTCTCTACCCAGTGCAGAAATCCACAATATTATTAATCCCGAAAAAGGGCCATCTAGATTCATTTGAAACACCTCCAGCAAAAAAGAGTCCGTCATCTCTTGAGGCAGCCTATCCTGCTAGGCACCAAGGAAGAGGCGCATCAGCTCAGCAGGACTACATGAAAAATTGTCAGGGAATTGCACAGCAGGTGCCCAAATGAAGTCAGAGACACTGACACGAACTTTTAGTTTTATATAAATAAATATATTTAACATCTCTATTTACATTAGACAACATAGTCAGGCACATCGCTACATCATGAGGTAAATCTTCAGGTAAATCACAGAACAGCATTCAGAGCACACACAGAAGAAAAAAAAAGGCGGGAAAAAAGGGACACTCCCCCTTTACACCCAGCATCCAATCATAACTTAGATTGCCTCATGCAGGAGTCTGCACTCTCCAATCGATCAACTGCCACTCTCTTCTGGCCCATTATCCACTTTACTGTTCCAGCTATTAAATTAAACATCTTAACAAAATTGCTAGATCTGCTCATCACTATGGTACATTATCCTACACGCAACGCAATCCTTTATTTCTATTCTGCATGGAGAATAATGTCCAATGACTAGAAAGCTCCTACGCACCATTAAATACATGATTCAAATTCCATGGAGGTAGCTGTACACCTTAACATGGCTTTAACAAGGCAACACAGACAAGGTATCCCTGTCTTAGGCATCTTGGTACTGTTGAGCTGCACAGAGAGGAATTATCTCAAAAGAACCCCCAGAGGTCATGAGGGCACTCTTGGGAATGGTAAGGCAGCCAGATTGAAAATGTGGGGGGGGGGGGGCGCATGGGATTCCACTTGATGTTGATAACTTGATAGTAAACTATCTAAGCAAGATAAATGGACATCAAACTGATTTGTGACCTCTTAGCCCTTGGTCTATTTGAAAAGGGTGTGTGTGTGTGTGTGTGCGCGCGCGCACTCAGGCTGATGATAGTAAGTGCCTCCCATTTCTTACCACTGACCCAGATTGTGACTTCTTTAAATAGGCTGGAAGAATGTTGGAGAGATGATGTGAATTTGATGGGAAAATGTGGGTACCACTCCAGTGACTTTAATTAGGTCATGAATCACCATGGTAACATCCAGGAATTGTCTAGAAACCAGGAAGGTTGCTGGGACTGGAAGCCTGTTAGCAGGAGGACTGGAAAGACCATGATGACAGAAGGCCTGGAAAAGAAAGGACTTCTCTGGATCCAACAGATCTCTCAAACACCCGTGCAGGGAAAAGAGCCAGAACTGATCAGATGCTTTCAGGTTTTCTCACTCTGCTATCACAGGCTTACAGTATGAAATAACATTAAAAAGAAAAAAAAACAGTTTCTTTCCTCCTAATTCTCAGAGTTAAACAGAGAAGAAATGATAATCTTTCTAAAATGGAATATTTAGTAAACCATGATACAGAAAACAGTAAAATAATTGAAGTCTGGAAAAATACTATATAAATAAATAAATGAAATTCCTGAAAATACATAAATAAATATTGTATGTAGTATGCAGTGATAAATATGAACAATAGGATTAGCAAATGAATAAACAATATGATAAAAAATATCAGCTAATGATTACAGAACAAATCTTTAATATATCTGTCAGAGCAGCCAATCACTTTTTTGGCTAATGTTTTCCACTTCATTAAACAAAAATAAATAATACTTAAAACAGAAAAAGGATGAATACATGTATCATGAATAAATCCAAAAACCTGACTAGGAGAGTCCAGAATCCTCTCCCTTATCCTTCTGTCCTAGAAATAACTATGTGAAACAGGCAGCCAGGGGAGCACATGAGGTATGCCCCAGATCACCAACCCCAAAGAATATGGCCATGTTCAGACAATGTCTGTGCATTAGAGGAGCTTCTTTTGCCTCTGCAGCCATGTGCCACTGCACAAACATCTTTCTATGGCTGCCAGTCCCACAGCAGCGACTCTGGGTGGATTGAAGAACCAACAATTTCATACTCCAACCCCCAAAATCCCAGGTTAAAACTTGGAAAAGCAATATTTAGCCAGCAAGGTTCCCCTTAGCCCTTGGCCTGAATACCAGTGGAACAGCCAGGCCTTTGGTGCCTTACGGGAGGATGCCAGCGTCAGGACCACATAGATGTGGGGCAGGCACAGAGAAAGCATGGCAACAAGTTGTTTGCTGGAAGGGACCCACGGTATGCCCTCCCACCCTCTGTCTGGGGGACAGAGCAGAAATGATGGGAGAGGCAGTCCTGCAACAGCCTGGCTGGCTTTATGGGAGATAAGCAGCCCCTTGAATCCCACCGGCGGCCAGAGCAGCTCAAGGAGGCATGGGGTTGCTGCCCAAACATTGCTTCTGGGCCAGCTGAGCCCCTACCAGGCTTTTGACTGGCTAATTGAGTCAAATTATTTGAGAAACTCATTTCAGGCACCCAGGGGCTTCCCCAGTGTAGCTGTCTATGTAAAACTATATTTATTGTAAAAACTGATCACATCTGAATCACTATATTCAATTTTTGGAGGAAAGTTATCTGCTTTCCACAAGATCAAAAGTGAGACTTTTGCAACCACTTAGTGTGTGTGATCAAAAAGAAAATTGGATCCCCCCCCCCGTGTTTTGAGCTATTTGGATTATAATCAAGCAAAGGGGGCCTTAAAACAAAACCATTAGAAAGAGCTTGGTGTCCAACCCATAAAGACGTCTCAGGCAACCCTATTTGCCACTTGAAGCACCGAGGTCTCTGGGACATTTATTTTCTCCAAATGCCAGTCTTCCTTGATGGCATATTCCTTTCTCAGCAGACTTGGAAGGCCAACTCAGGATGATTCCCAAGAGGAGGATTCCATGGGAAAGGGGGGCTTTGGGACATGTGAAGACTGAAGCTGGCCCTTGCCTGACTTTGTTCACAAGGCTGTAGGGAGAAAGAGGAATGGCTTGCCTTCAGAAGTTGTGGATGCTCCATCACCGGAAGGTTTTAAGCAGAGATGGACAACCATTTGTCTGGAATGGTGCAGGGTCTCCTGCTTGTGCAGGGGAGGTTGGACTTCACTAGAAGATCTCCAATGCCCCTTCCAACTCTATTATTTGTTATTCTGATTTGTAATAATCTTCACTTCTACAGACTTGGAAACAAGGAGAATGCCCAGGAATAAAATGAGCCAATCAATTCTCCCCTCCAGTTGACCAATAGGAGTGCTAGAATATGTCATCCAATCAGTGTCCAACCACCAGCTGCTGCAAATCCAAGGCAATTTTCTCATTTCCAATTTGTACAGAGGCAAAGTAAAATGAATTGCAGCACTGGCAATCTTGTTTTAGGAGCCACATGTACCACATTTGTCTCATCATGACCATCAGGCCAGAGTTCCCAAACAGGCATTGCCCCAGTTTCAAATCATGGAACCAGAAATAAGCTGACAGCTCTTGAATCTTGCTCATATCATGAGATCCGAGAGGTCCGGGACTGCTGCAAATCTCCTATACTGAGGTGCCTGAATATAGCATAGAAAGGATTTCCAGAAGTTGAACATTTTTCTTACTGGAAAATGTGGCTGTGCCAGAGGTTTATCCATTGTGTGACTTTTGGCTTTGTGTTTAGTTAGTTAATTAATGTTAACAAATTGGGCTTGGCTCCTGAATGATGATTATATGGACAAAAGCCATCTCAATTGGCCAAGAGCCATAATCCCTGATATGTCCTTCCAAATACTTGTTGTTTTCCCCTTCTATTGAACTCTCTTCACTCTTGCCAAACATCACCGTCCCTCTCTTCCATCACATGCCTAAAGCAGGTGATCTTCTGCTTGTTAATCAAGGAAGCACCGATCAACCTCAGTTTGGTCTAGGAGTGATTTCCGGTATTGGGTTGTGCTGCAGTCAGAATAACCTTCTCCAAAGCTCATAATTCTGACATATCTAGCATAATTCTAACTCTAACATTTTCCTCTCAGCCTCCACTTTTCAGAGCCATAGTTTTCACTGGATGGACCATTGTTCTGGTTGGAGATGGAGGATGGAGCCTGTCGTTGTCTTCCTCTTTAAGACCAGTCTTCTTAACTTCTCCACCCACCTTCGTTTTTGACTCCTCACCTTTTGCTATCACCTGTCAGTATGTTCACGGGCCAGGCCAGTTAACATTACCTTTGTCTTCTTAGTATTTAGTAGTCCACTTGCCATTTTCCAATGAGTGATTCTAGGTCTTCTTTAATTTCTGCTAGCAAAGTGGGGTTGTCTCCATATGGCAAATTGTTAGTGATTTGTCCTCCAATTTTGATTCCAGCTGTCATTTCTTTTGGTCTAATTATCCTTTGAAAGTGTTTGCTGCACACTTTGACGTAGGAAAGAGGGGCGCTTTCCTCTCGCCCCCTTTCCTTCGTTGCTCTTCCTTTCAAAAGTGCTGCATAGCAGGCTCTGGACTAGAGATGTTATATTTAAACTTATCAAGATAATGTGATTTTGGGAGGAAAGCAGCTTGACTTTCTCTTGCATATGCAAAACTGCTATAAATATTCTCCCAATATGATTTGCTGCTAACGCCAACTTCTAGTGTGCGTCTATGCAGTTCCTGTGTATTCTGTAGCTTTTCTAGTTAAGATAAGTTGATGGACCAGTTTTATATATACTAAAACATGAACATTACTTCTATTCAGAGATTAAAATGGTGTCTGTACATTCCTCATGTTGATAGTTCAAAAGGGGCCTTGCTAGGAGTGAGGGCAGGTTAGCATCAGCACTTGTGGAAAGAGGTTTCTCCTTGACAAGTATGGCTAACAGTCAGGATGATAAAGTCCATTGTTACCTATTCTATTGTGCAAACCACAAACAAAGTAGAAGCCAGATCCTTATTTTATCCTTGCGCAGACCATCTTTATAGGAGCCCAGTAGACTGCATCATAAAGGTGTCTTGGCACTAAGAGGCTCCATTTCTCCCTGAATAAGAGCCTTCCTGTTGTGTCAAACCAAGAGCCTTCCTGCCCACGATTCTTTTCTGGGCCAAAATTGAGAGACCAGAAAGGGGATGGCAGATTGCTAGTACAGTGTTGGAGCAGATGAAGGAAATGTTCCTGCCTTCAGATTATGAGAGGTGCTACCTTGCACTTCCGGATGGACTGACCTGGGGCATCAATTTAGTCCACCCCTGGCTGAGTGCATGATCTGCATTTGCAGGGTTGCTGATGGTTGTCTTTCCTCATTCCATCCTTCTGCCAAACTGTCAAACGGCTTCTGCTGACGGATTTTTCCTCTCATCTGACCTTGAGGTTTGCTACACTGTGGTTCCATTGCCAGTCCTGCACAATACATGCCACATATATTGGCATGTATTGTTGCCACTGAACAACTGTGGGAGGAGAGGCCAGGCGTGCAAGAGTTTGTCTTCCCAGGGGAAGTCTCTTTTCTTTTCTCCCTCAGCTGCAGGGCCTGTCTTCCTGCACCTGTGGCCCAGTGGGTAGAGCTGGGCACCTATATGGATCAATTTCATTTTCTTTGCTGGAAGTATTCACATATTTTGCCTCCCAATGTCTAACCTTAATCTGGTTTGCCTCCCAGGTATCAAGTGCAACTGCAAGACATATCATAGTTGTAGATGATTTTTTTCCAGAAAAAAGTGGACATCTGTGCAAACTATTATTTCGTGAGGAGTTCTTAAGTCAAAGGTTGGTAAACTAGAGGCCAGAGCATCATAACTACATCTCATTAGTTGATATGATGTCTTCCTGAACAGTAGTTTGGATGCTGTTATTTTCTGTAGGCATCAGAGCAATGTGAACTTTACAATTTCTCCAGAGAATGAGAATAAAGATGGTGGTAACACGTTGCCATCAGCAGCAAAATCATCACAAAATAAACTACACCCCAACCAATTCTAGCCTCTGAGGAAAATGCTACCAACAAGGGTCAACTACAGAAGACCTCAGACTTGTAGCTCTCTCATTGATCTAAGTGGAAGTGATACAACCCAAACCACTAAGAAGAAGAAAAGTCAGGTTGTGATTGTAGGCAACTCTCTCCTGAGGAGCACAGAAACTCACATTTGTTGCCCAGGTCATTCATCTCAGGCTGTATGCTGTCCCCGGTGCCTGAATCCTTTCTCCTTGTCCATGTTCACATTGCTCTGGTGTCCTTCAGTATGTCAAGAAGCCTTTTATGGCTTTTGGGAAGAGCCTGAAGGACTTGGGGGCCCGGAAGGCCTTAGCAATAGAAGCAAACACTGAGCAAAGGAAAGGAAAACATGTGCTTGGTGGAGATGGAATTCAGAATTCTCAGAAGAAAAAGTACATATATGGAAATAATTATTGAACAAAGAAAGAAATGAAATAATGAGAACGGGTGATGTGAACCCAGAGAGTTCCTTCCATTATCTTCAATGCTGATACACATCAATGCATATGATCAGACAGTAAACTGGGCAGGTGGATGGCAGGAAGCAGAAACGCAGGCATAATGTAAAAGGGACTACAGAAACAGTGGCGCTTCCAGCTTGATGGGGATACTGGTTTCAGGGAAACAGGCTTTGCAGGGGGAAGTGGTGCAGTGTTGAATACCAGGAATGAGGATACCTGTACAAAGGCCCCCTGGATTGACAATAACAGTTATGTGGAAGTCTAAGGTAAGGTAAGAGGGCAAGTTAATGCAAAAGATATGTTGCTGGGGAATCAGCTACAGATCACCAGAGAGGCAGGTTATGTTACCAAAGCCTCAAAAAACAGGATGGGAGACTTTAACCCTCCAGACATCTGTTAAAGTGATGAAACTCCCACAACTTCCAAAGGGAACTTCTGTTCCATTGGTTGAATTGTTCTCACTGTCAGAAAATTTCTCTTTATTTCTAGGTTGAATCTCTCCTTGATTAATTTCCATCCATTATTCCTTGTCTGGCCTTTAGATGCCTTGGAAAATAGCTTGACCCCCTCCTCTCTGTGGCAGCTGCTCTGTTAAGCTTAGGATCTAACCCAATAACTCACGATGTCAAGAAATCTTTTCTGTAATCCTTTATTTTGGATTTATCAAATTGCTAGACCTCATTGAGGAGAGAGTCACTGAGCTCCCTTTTTCCTCTCAGGTACTCGTGTGGAACAACTGGAACAACACGTGTTGACCCCTTATATACATTGTGGGAGGAGCCAAAGGTAAGGAAGCATGATGGGTAGAGGGGAGGTGATAACATTTACCTGGGTGGGGTTAGACATTTACTTAACAAACCCCCCTCTAAATGTCTAACCGGGGTTAGTTACATTCTAATTACAGTCATGCATACTATATACAAGGAATACTATCTACAAATATACACATATTTTTGAGGTGAGGTAAGTGTGTTGTTTCTGTGCTAGTGGTTTTGTGAGTATGTCTGCAATCTGTTCCTCTGTGTCACAGTGAGTTGCCCTAATGAAACCCATTTCAGAAAACTGTCTAACGTGCTTATACTTGATGTCTATGTGTCTAGATCTTTGCCCCACTGCGTCTGCCCTTGAAATTTCTATGGCTGCTTTGTTGTCTTCATGAATCACAATGGGGTACAATGGTTCAGTCCACACGTCGTTGAGTAGGTCGTCGAACCATACAAGGTTATTTGCAGCCTTGGACAGGCAGATGTATTCGGCTTCAGTGGTAGAGGTGGCTACTAGTTTTTGTTTTCCGGTGTACCAGTGGATGGGGCAGCCGTTTTAAGAATAGCACATATCCTGATGTGCTTTTCCTGCTTTCGGTGTCTCCGACCCAGTCAGCATCCGCGTAGCAGCTCAGTTTTGGTTTCAAGGATGGGTCTGGTTCTAGGCAAAGTTGGGCATTGATGCTGTACTTCAGATATCTGAGAAGTCTTTTGATGGCTTCCCAGTGTAAAGTTGTGGGTTTGCTCACATGCCTGGATAATAGGTTGACAGCCAAGGCGATGTCCGGTCTGGTCCAGTTGGCAATGTAGAGCAGTGAACCTATGGTGGATCTGAATAATTTATTGTCTGTGAAGGGTTTGGCCTCGTTGTACATGTTTTTTATAAAGTCTTGTTGCATGGGCGTTTCACAAGGTTTTGCGCCTGACATGTTGCACTTCGACAATAGTTCATTGATCTTTTCCTTTTGCGAGAGTCAGAAGCCTTTGTTTGTTCTGGTTATCTGTACACCAAGATATCTGTCTATTTTTCCCATCGATTTTAGTGAAAAATGGCTCCCTAATTCTGTGGCAAATTTCTCGCACTTGGTCTTCTGTTTCCCTATGTATAGGATATCATCCACGTAGACTAGGACCCCCTCGAATGCCCCATTTTCCTTTTTTGTGAAGAAGCATTTGTCAGCTGATGTGGCTTTGAACCCCATGGTATTAAGAGCTTTGGCTAGGCACTCATACCATCTCTTTCCTGATTGTTTGAGTCCATACAAGCTCTTGTTTAGGAGCCACGTGGTGTTTTCCCCCTCATTGTTCCCTGGTGGGGCCTTCACGTATATTCTTTTGTCCAGTTCTGCGTGAAGGTATGCTGTTTGTACATCGAATTGAAAAACCCCCAGTTCTAGTACAGTGGCCATCACTAGCGCACTCTTGATGCTTTCTGCCCTAACGGTTGGGGAGTAAGTGTCCGTGTAATCATCCGGATACCTTTGCGCGAACCCTTGAGCCACCAGTCTCGCTTTGTAGAGTGTTTTGCTGTCTTCGAGGGTCTTGATTTTGAACACCCACTTTGTCCCAATGGGTTTCTTGCCTTCGGGTATCGTTGCTGGTGAGTACACCTGCAGGTTCCGTAGACTCTCCATCTCCTTCTCCATGGCCTGCACCCATCTCTCTCTCTCTTCCCTGGGAAGTTTGAGTATTTCCTCATAGGAGTTGGGTGTGATGTGTTCTGTCTGCATGGACATGACGTAGTCCTCGAACTTCTTGGGTAATCTGTTTCTACTGGATCTGGTGGGTCTGTCAGGGGACGTATCTGTCTCGTGGAGGCATTCGGCTTCCTTTTCTGTGAGACTGTCTATGTTCAGGGTGGGATGCCCTTCTTTCCACCCTTCAGTCCTCACCTCTTGAAGTTTTGGTTTGGTTGCCTTGGGCTCCTTCACCTCTTCAATGTTTGACACTTTGTTGCCTTGGTCACTTGTGCCCCTGTCAGGAAGGATGTCGTTGGAGTGTATCTTCGACCAGTTCGAGTGTTCGTGGAATTCTGCAGATCTGGATACAACAAACTTGTTATTACAGTCCACAAATCTATAGCCCTTTGTTCCCGGTTCATAACCAATGAATTTTAATCTTTTGGATAGTTTGTCCCCCTTTCTCCTTAATTGTTGAGGAATATGTACGTCTGCTGGGGCGCCAAATACGTGTAGGTGAGCTATGTTTGGCTTTCTATTGTGCATGATTTCATACGGTGTCTTATTGATAGAGCTTGACCACAATCGGTTAAGCGTGTAGTTGGAATAGTGCAGTGCTTCTGACCAAAACGATTGGCTCATCTCAGCATCCTCTAGCACGCACCTGATCATCGTTTGTAGTACCCCATTCCTCCTCTCTATGACTCCATTTTGAAAAGGTGAGAAAGGGCTGGAAGTGTAATGTGATATGCCTCTCTCTCTCAACCAACCCCTCAGATCTTTTGTCATGAATTCCGTGCCCCTATCTGTCATTATTTGCCTGATTTTTGCTTCATATTGCATTTCCACCCTTTTATAAAATTCCTTGAATCTCTGAAATGTTTCACTTTTGTTTCTAAGAGAATACACAAAACCATACCTACTATAGTCATCGACTATGGTTAAGAAATATCTTTTCTTGTGCCCAATGGAAGGTCTCAATGGTCCCACTAGGTCCATGTGAACAAGCTGAAATGTGTGATTTGTAGTTCGTTCTGACCTTTTTGGTTTTGCTTTTACCTTGATTTTCAAACACTTACACACCGCACAATCCAAATAGTTTTTACAGTCCTTTACTTTTAATCCTTCAGTACACTCTAACATTTTTGTCACTACTGGGAAACTGGTGTGCCCTAGCTTTCGATGTAAGAGGTGGGCGCAACTGTCGTGGATGGGCTTTCCGATGGATACCCTTTTCTTTCTTGTTTGCGTGTGCTTTGTTTCTCCCTGGGGTTCCCCTGCTGCTTCAGTGTTGTTTGTGTTGGTGTTCTCTTCCCTTTCCTTACAGGGTGTGAAGTGTGGTAAGCCATCACGTGTGATTACCCTGCCAACCCTTTTTCCTTGGTTTAGTAGCTGTACTTTGCCTCTCTTGAACTCTACTTCTATAGTTGTGTTCATAGTGAGTTTTGTTATGGCTAGTACATTGAGAGGTATTTCGGGCACGTACAGTACCCCCTCAATTTTCCCAATTCCTGAAATGAAAACATCTCCCTCCCCTAAGACCTTGGCTGTGCTTTGGTTTGCCATCCTCAGTGTGGAGTTTCGTTTCTTTGTAAGAAACAAACAGGTCTGTGTCATTTGTGGTATGATTGGAGGCTCCTGAGTCCAGAAGCCAAGTGTCTCTATCTGCTCTTTGTCTGGGGTCAGTCCCTTTATGACTAAGCCCATGTATGGTACCTGAACTACTATCCCTAGATGAGTCCCTGCGTTCAATGTTCCTTCCTGGATTGGGTGACCACCCGCGGCCCCGTTCCCTGAAGGTGCCGCGCTCTGGTGAGCACCTCTCTCTGTATCCCTTGTCCCTATTCCTCTTGTGGCAATCTCTCTTTAGATGGCCTTTGGACCCACACGAAAAACATTCCGGGCCAACCTTGACCTTGTCTTAAAATTCTACCCTCCTCATGGGTCTGGGTTCCCTTCTAGAAGTGTGTCTATCTCTTCTCAGATTGTCCTCTGCAATCAGGCGGTTGCTGAGGGTATCTAGTGTAAGATGCTCTAGGCTAAGACTGTCTAGTTGCATCACGAAATTGTCCCAGCTGCTATCCAGTGAGTTTATTACTATGCTTAGCATACTTTCCTCAGTCACTACCTCACCCCTATGCATCAGTTCTGCCCTTGTTGCATTTAACTTCAATAAGTGTTCACTCATAGGCACCCCTGTCTTGTGCCTGGCAGAATAAAATTCTCTGGAAATTTTGGTTGTTGTGGCCCTGCTCTTGCTATAAAATAGATTGTAGACCTTTTGGATTACTTCATACACAGTCATATGGTTATCAATACTGGGGTACATGGTGGGTGGTATACTTGTTAACAGAATGCAAAATGCCCTATGATGGCTGCAGTCAATTTCTAAAGTCCATGGTTTTTGTGGAGGGTTTGAGACTAAGAAAAGTAAGTTCTCCCTCATAAAAGTGATCTGCAGCTGTTGGTTCCAATCTATGAGGTTCCCCCCATCTAATTGTAATTTTGTGGAAACAACAGGCATTGCCCCATAGTTATTATTGTGGTTACTCACTGCAGGGAGCTGTCCATGGTGTTCTGAGTGAGGGAACTCACAATATGGCTCTGGAATGCAAGTGGCAACTCTGTAGTGATTTGTCTCTATGTCTCTCTCATTTTTTTCTGCAGGTGGAGACTGCGCATGTGTGGAGCCCATTCGTCGATGGAAGCCTTGGAGTGAGGAGCTCTCTGCTGCTGCCCTTCGGCCTAGGCCAAGGCTGTTCGGAAGAGGCCCGAACTCACCCCTGGCCTGCCTGTCTCCTTCGTCGCGGCTCCGGGAACGCTGCTGGGCTGCTGGTTCTCTCGCTGGGACCGGAGAGATGGTCGACGAGCCCGGGGTCCTGGCGGCGGCGGTGGCTGCGGCTGCGGCGGTGGCATAGGTGGCGGCGGCAGCGACTGCGGCGGCGACATCGGCGGCGGCGACATCGGCGGCGGCAACTGCGGTGGCGGCGACTGCGGCAGCGACTGCGGCGACTGCGGCGGCGGCGACTGCGGTGGCGGCGACTGCGGCGGCGGCATCGGCGGCGGCGGCTGCATCAGCGGCGGTGATGGTGTCGGCTGCATCGGCGGTGGTTGCGGATCCACAGCTGCGAGCGGGGAAGCCCGGAGGAGCAGGTAAGTTGAAGCCCTGGTAGCCTTCCCTTGGGCTCGGCCTTCGCGCTAGGTAGGGTGATGGGTTCGAGTCCTGCCCTGGGGTGCACCCGTAGGCGGTCGATGCCCCTTGTGCGGCGTGTGGAGGGATCCCTCTCCCGATGGATAGCCGGGTCAGTGTGCCAGTCTCGTTTTCCCTCTGGTTGCTGTAGGCCTTTCCACGGCCTGCGGCTGAGGTGGGAGGCCTGAAGGCGGAGCCGTATGCTGCCGCTAGGGTCTCCATGGCCTTTTTTATTTCAGGCCTGGTGGGTAGTTTTGACCCGCGTGGGCCTCGTTGCCCATGTTCTTCCCTGGGGTGCCCCTCTTCCAAGTCCAGTCCTGGGCAGTTTCGCGCCATGGATTTTGAATCCCGGCTGCTCATTGGTTGTTGGCCATTCCAAGATGGCCGCCGGGGTTGTGGCGCGAAACTGAAATCACCCATGCCCGTTATCATGTTGGGGGGTGTTCTTTTGCTTACCGGATTTGAGGTCTCCCGGTTTTCGTTGTAGCTGCTCATCGCTGCTCCATGGTTCTCTAGAAGGCCTTGGAGTTTCGCGATGAGTTCCATTTTTCCGATGGGTGCCTCCATCATTTCCTGTAGAGCCATTCTGAAGTCATCCTCCTCTTGTGGCTCTTCTTCTCTGGGAAATGTGTGGATGTCCTCATCGTGCTCGTTCTCCGTCGTGGCGATTCCTGCCATG
>WNWU01000044.1:10255937-10335344 GCA_012654045.1 Ptyas mucosa
ATCTACATTGAATTTCATTTTGTTAAATGGGGCCCAGTGTTCAAGTCTGTCAAAGTCCATCCATATTAAAAAGGTGGGAACTTTGGTGCAAGAGAACATACATTCTTATAATTCTTAATTTTAACAAAACTCTTGGTTAAAAACAAACAAGTTCAATCATATTTCTTCATAAATTGAAAGGCCAATTTTAAATACCGTAGCTAAAAGAAATAGCAAAAGCCTCAAGCCAGCCGGGCCTCCTTGAAAACTTTACAGAGGACACCACTTTCCAGCTGGGAAGAAAACTCGGGCACTGTGAAAAAGCTGCTATGGACGGAGCAGCTGGTGAGGGAGCCGGAAGGGAAACGGAAGGCGATCAGGAGCAGCCTGTCATCTGTTTTACAAAACGTCTTTCTGTTCTAAAAATGAGAAGAGAAGGCAATACGTTTCCATATGGTCTGGATTGAATAAAAAGCTTAAAGACTGAATTAATTCTACATTGCTACAAAGAGAATAAGGAACATTTTATTAACTGGTTTTTCCCTTTTGTTTTCATTATTTTTGGTTCATTTTAATCAGCAACACCACACTATGTAGACTCTTCTCTCACCCTATAACCACCAATGGGTTTTTGATGTTGTGGCATTGTAATTGTTACACTATTAAATTACTATTAAATTTTTTAAAAAATATTAAATACAAATTTCAGCCTAGAAATGCAGGAAAGAAATCAGGAAGGTTGGTGAGAATATACACATGTGCAATTCTGGGTACCCCATTTCCAGAAGGTGACTGACATGTTGGAGTGAGTTTGGAGAAGGGTGCAAAAATGATGATAGGGACTTGAGGCAGGTCCTGTGAGGAAGAATTGCAGCTCACTTGACGTCAATTGAACATCAAGAAAAACTTCCCGACAGTGAGAACTGCATCAATGGTGGATTTCTTGACCTCTGGAGATTTCTAAGAAGAGGGTCGATAGCCATTACTTGAAGATAGTTTAATTTGTTTTTTGCACAATCAGAATATTGGACTAGATGCTTTTGGTCCTTCCAGCTCCACAATTTATACAGGTGGTCCTTGACTTACAATATTTGTTTAGTGACCATTTGAACTTACAACACCATTGAAAAAAGTGACATGACTGTTTTTCACACTTACAACTATGCAACATCCCTGTAATCACATGCTCCACATTTGGATGCTTGGCAACTGGCATGTGTTTATGACGGTTGCAGCCTCCCAGGGTCGTGTGATCATCAGTTGTGACCTTCCCAGCTGACTTCCAACAAGCAAAGTCAATGGAGAAAACTGGATTCGCTTAACAGCCACATAATTCACTTAACAACTGCAGTAGTTTGCTTAACAATCATGGCAAAAAGGACATAAAATGAGGCATGGCTCACTTAACAACAGTTTGCTTTGCAATAGAAAGCTTGGGCTCAATTGTGGTCGTCAGTCAAGGACTACCTGTAATTCAGCTATTCACTTGGAACAGAGCAGGCAGAAGCGCCTCCTTGGCATAAATTATCACCTATCGCCCAAGTGCTGACACTCCCAAAAAGTAGTTTAGCAGTTCAAAGGGCTGCTGGAATAATTTTGCACAGCTTCCTAGCAGGTCTTCTGTGATCTCTTTCAGGCTGCTGGTGATTGGCTGCTATTTCTGGCAACCTCCCCAGCAGCAGGAGCAGAAGCCGCTCCTCCAGTGGGGGGGGGGGGGGGGGGGCAGGGAAGTCCTTGACGAATGCCATACTCAGGCCACCCACAGGACTGGCTCACTCCCAGCATAACACACCAGGAGACATCCAAAATTGGTACGCTAAAGGTCCTGGGAGCTTCTAGCAATGAACAGAGTTAATAGAATCCTAGAATTGAAAGAGACAGTTTAGGACATCCAGTCCAACTGCCTGCTCAGCGTAAAAATCCAAATAAATATAAATCATGTTTTATTTTAATTTAATCGGTACTTAACATATCAGTGAAGAACCCCCAGCAGACAAATGTCTTCTTTCTGCTTCAACACAAGCAATGAAGGAGACTCTACCAACAACACTTCTTTTGCTATTGAACTGGCCTATTGAAGTTGTTTTCCCTACAATCCTTCTACATACTTCATAATTCTTTCTGTAAAAAGAAAGAACAGGTTTTGCCCACTGGTTGGGTGACACAGGATGTCACAACCTCTGCATTGATTTCAGGGCCACAACATTCTCCACCCGCCTATCCCTTCCCTGCCACCATCATCCACCAATCCACCATGGTGGAAACCCAACCACCATTTTCTCATCTGACTGTGTGGTGGGATGAGGTTGGCAGCATTTTCATTACTTTTGATCAATTTGCTACAAGTTTATGCTGGCAGCAGGAAGACAGTGTTCCCCCACCCACCCACTCCCAAGAGTAGATCACCCCCTCGGCTGGGTGACTGTAGCTAGAAGGAACTGGGAAGAAGCCTGCCACTTTGCAGCCCCTGAGCTAGGAGTTTCCCCCAAATAACACGTGTGTGTGTGTGTGTGTGTGTGTGTGTGTGTGTTCCACAGCTCATTAAACTTAAGGTTGCCCAGATTGTCCTTTCTCTTGCCAGATTGGACCTCCTGTGGTCCAACCATGGCACCTGAACAAGAGAGTCTGGATTGGGATTTGGAGGCTTTGGGTTGTCCCAGTGGTATCTAGTTGAGTGAAACAAGATCTAAGGCTTCCTGCCTTTCTTTCCGATCCCCTGAGAGAATCCGGCTCCTCTGCTCTGGGATTGGGATGCCTGCAATTTCAGACCAAGGACAGGCAGCCAGAAAGAAAGGAAGGGAGCTAAGCAGAACTGCAGGGCTTCTCCAGAAATTTGCAGCCTCTGAACGGACAGGAGCCACTTTTCCCCTGGGGAGCCTGCAAGCCCCGTGTGTCTCCTCTCTTCCAGGGCTGGGAGAAAGCAGCTCCAGAAGACCTGCCCTTGGAGGAGCTGCTCCTATTTTCCTGGATCTCAAATCACATCTTGATTTTTTTAAAGTTTATCCACACCAATCATTTGTAGGCAGTGGTGGGATTCAAATAAATTAATAACCAGTTCTCTGCCCTAATGACCGGCTTGGTACGCGTGGCTGGGTGATCATGTGACTGGGTGATCATGTGGCTGGGTGGGCATGGCCAACTTGACATCACTTATGTCAAGATGCGCTTCACCTTGTCCAGCCTCTTCTGACTGTGGGGATGCTGCAATGGTCATAAGTGTGGAAAGAGAGGTCATTTAAGCTTGTGTCCTGAAAGGGTGTTGGGCAATTCCTATTGTGTTTTAATGTATTTCCTCCTGTTTTGGATCTTGAGTGAGGGCTAATCCCATTCTGCCTTTGTTCAGACTTTGCTGCAGGGAATTTTTGCATATGAATAGAGCTAACTATCTCTTTATCTCTTAAATGCTGACATCTGCTGTGGGCTATTAAGCAATGCAAGAGATTCCTGTCCCAAAGGTGCTTTTTCAAGAGGCAAATGGACTTTCTGGAAACCAAGAAAGTCCAGTTGCCTCTTGAAAAAAGCACCTTTGACACAACCATGACCTGGATGACTGTAGAATCCCCATAAACAAGAGACTCCTGTGCTTAGTGAACTGACAAAGCACCCTTTCCCACCCAGGAGAAGCAATCCTTAGATCCATTTGCATCACTTAAAGATACCAGCTGGTCTCACTCGCCTCACAAGATATCTAAGGAAATCATCCAGACTTAAGGAAAGATCACATGCCCCCAGAAAGGCAATAAAAAAATCAGAGTGCCAAGCTTGCATCCTGCCTCTCAGCCATTTCTTCTATGGCTATGCCAACCCTTATGTAAATAGCTCTTAATCCAACCAGTCCCTTCTCCCAAGCCCCAGACTAAAAGTACCAGCAAAGGGGGGAAAAAACTCCAGAGAAGCTGCTCAGGCTATAGAAAGTCTGGGTGTACTGCAAAGAACCTTCAACTGCTGTTACAATGTAACAAGGCTTAAGCCAGAAGCAGTTTTGGAAAATACTTAAGCAGGCTAGAAACAACATAGGCAGGCACACCAGAACGCCTCCTTCCTGCCTTCCTGACAGGATTAACCCTGTAAGGTAGGAAAAACAAAAGGCTGTTGGAAGGAAATTTCTTCCAACAGCCGATTCGCCAAACTGCTCAGAAAGTAAACTATCAGTTCACCTGAACCAGTGCAAATCGGCTGAATCCCACCACTGCTCATAGGGCTTTTTAAAATGTTTTTAATGATTTCCAGCTCCATGAAGAAGAGACATGCCTCAGACAAATGCTTGTGCATGATGGGGGAGAAAGATGGCACATACAACTCACCCTTTTGGGAGACCCATGGGACTTGATCTCTCTCATCTGGAAAAAATAAGAGGAAATAGCTGTACATGGGAGGTTCTGGTTTTGCAAAAATTGTAACATCCAGATAATCACCAAAGGCTTCCCTCTGCACCAGAGGCACGCAGACCCCACTGTTTCCATGTATTCACGCCCTAGACTGGCTTTACCCTCCCTCAGCAGCTAGTTGGGAAACAAAGAGCTCAGAGCTTCTAGAAGTGGCCAGGACATTATCATCATGCCATGAAAAGTAGGGCATCTGGATGAGCTCTAGCAGGAGCCTGGGGACCTCAGCAATGTTGCCTTTTGGCTTCATGCAATGGAGAGGCAGAGTTCAGCCATTGCCACCTGTGCATCAAGGATGCAGCTCTCTCTGTGCTTCAAATCCAAGGAAGTTGTTCTAGCACTAAAACAGTGGTTGGAGGCTCACCTGTTCCCAGATTGTGGGGTTCCCCCTATGGTCTAGAGCACTTCAGCCACAGTTCTTTTAACAGAGTTGGAAGGGAGGTTTTCTAGTCTAACCCTCTCCCCATGCAGGAGATCCTATACCATTCTGGACAAACAGTTGTCCAGTCTCTTCTTTAAAACTTCCAATGTTGCAGCACCCACCACTTCTGGAAGCAGACCATTCCATGCATTGATTGTTCTCACTGGCAGGAAATTTCTCCTTATCTTTCTCTGATAAGTTTCCATGAGGGGCGGGTTCCAAATCCCTTCGCTACCAGTTCATTCATGTATGTGCACATGCACGGCACTTCTGTGCATGCGGCCTCCCACCGCCGCCGCTACTGGTTCACCCGATTCAGTGCGAACTGGTAGCAACCACCATTGGTGTCCATCCATTACTTCTTGTCCTGCCCACAGGTGTTTTGGAGAATAGGTTGATCCCCTCTTCTTTGTGGCAGCTCCTCAAATATTGGAACAGTGCTATTACGTCACCCCAGAAGTGAGATAGAAGATATTACTTACTAGAAGATATTTTAACAGGGAGAAATAAATAGATATGTTATGCTCATTATTATTACTGCAAGATTAGAGAATCAATATCAATGTAATGAATATTGTTGTAAATTTTATATTACATATGTGGGAAAGAGGAATAAAAAGAAAAGACAAACTCAAAAGCAATTAGAAGAGGAATATAAGAAGCTAGAGATGGAACTACAAAAAGACCTATGAAAAAAGAACATCATAAATCAAATGGACTTGAAAAAACATAAACTAAACTTAATAGAAAAAGAAGACTTAGCATAAAAGATTAAGAGAGCTAAACAAAACTTCTTTGAAAATATAAATAAACCGGGAAGATGGTTGTCATATAGGCTGAAAAAAGAGTAGGAGAAAAAGCTAATTTACCAATTAATGGATGACAAAGGGACTTTACATTATAGAAATGAAGAAAAAAAAGGGAATGATCCATGACTACTATGAAAAATTATATAAGCAAGAGGCAATCTCAGACGAAAAAACAAAACAACATTTGGAAAAAGCTGAATTACCTACAATACCAGAGGCATTTAAAAAGGCACTAGAGGAAAGAATAACAATGATGGAACTCACAGAAGCTATCAAAAGGCAAAAGAATGGCAAAACACCGGGTCCAGATGGAGTACCAGCAGAATTGTATAAAATACTTCGAAATGTTATAAGTAATATAATGTTGGAAGTATTCAATGACCTGCTGATAGAGGCGAAAATACCGACTACATGGATGGAGGCATATATTACTTTTATACCGAAAGAAGACGCAGACTTGCAACAGATAAAAAATTACAGGCCGATCTCTCTGTTGAATGCGGATTATAAAATATTTTCTTCAATCATAGCAGAAAGACTAAAGAGATTCTTAAATGACTTTATACATACAGATCAAAATGGATTCTTACCTAAGAGACAAATTAAAAACAATATGAGAATAATCCTGAACACACTGGAATATTATGAAGCGCATCCAGGGAAACAAATGGCCTTGATTTTTCTTAATGCTCAGAAGGCCTTTGACAACGTGAACTGGCAATTTATGCTGATGCAACTAAAAGTTATGGATTTTGGAGAAAAATTTATTAATATGATTAAGACAATATACCATAAGCAATCAGCAAGGGTGATGGTAAATGGAGATATGACTGAAAAGGTTAATATTATGAAGGGTACAAGACAGGGATGTCCTTTATCCCCATTGTTATTTGTATTGACACTGAAGGCATTAAACAGAAATATAAGACAGGATAAGGAGATAAAGGGTGTGGAAATAAAAAAGGAGGAATATAAGTTGCAGGCATTCGCAGATGATTTGGTATTTATTTTGGAAGATCCGCAAGAAACAGGACCAAAGTTATTAAAAAGAATAGAAGAATATGGTGAGGTGGCAGGACTGAAAATCAATAAGGACAAAACAAAAATCTTAGTGAAAAGTATCACAGAGAAGCAGAAAAGGGACTTGACGGAGACATTAGATATCCAGATTACAAAGAAAGTAAAATATTTAGGGATACAATTAACAGCAAGATGTGTAACGATTAAGGAAGACAACTACTACAAGCTAAAAGAGCAAACAGGTAGATTTGGATAGATAGAAAAACCTGCAAGTATCGTTAACAGGAAGAAAAGCTACAATTAAAGTGAACATATTACCGAGAGTATTGTTTTTATTCCAAACAATCCTGATAAAATTGGAGAAAAAATGTTTTGAAGAGCTCAATAAGATAATAATGAAATACTGTATATATGGCAGGGGGAAAAAGCGAGAATTAATCTAAAAATGTTACAAGACGTAAGAGCTAGGGGAGAATTTGGACTACCAAATTGGGAATTATATTACCAGGCAGCAGCGCTAACTTGAATGAAGAAATGTATTGTATTGAGCACTTATACATCCAAATATTATTAATATGGGAAATATTGTTATATACAAATATATCTTGTCAGTTAAGGGGGAACGTAAAATGAAACGTGAATTGGAAAAGCAGGGGATTGATATGGATTGGTGCACACAGTTGCAAATACAATCTAGATATGAAAAGGATGCTAAACTTTATGGTTTTTTTATGGAATTGACAGAATTGGATAAGACATTGACAGGAATAGAAGAGAGAATGATAAAAAAAATCGTACAGTTACTTATTGAGTGTTAAATTAGAAGAAGAACAAGTTAAAGAAACAATGATAGCATGGGTGAAAAACTTTGGTCACACGATAGAGTTAGATAAATGGCAGCAACTATGGGATAGGAATTACAAATTAACATTGTCAACTGCGCGAGGAAAACCTATATATGATGTTTTATAGATGGCACTTAGCACCAGGAAGACTTTAAAGAACATCTTTAATGTTTAAAGATAAATCAACTAAATGTTGGAAATACCAGCAGACACCGGGGTCATATTATCATATGTGGTGGACATGTGGGGAAGCAAAAAGATATTGGGCAAAAATTTGTATGTGGCTGGAGAAGATGATGCAACATCATATTGATTTAAACTGGAATTGTTCCTGTTGGGGATTTTACCGGGAATTTATAGTAAATAAACTGTATATTTGATTATTCATGTAATAACCGCAGCTAGAATTGTATTTGCACAAAATTGGAAAAGCGAAGAGATCCCTATAGATGAAAAAGTGATTAAGAAAATATTAGAATGTGCAGAAATAAACAGATTAACACTTGCAATTCAAGAAAAGGAAGAATCAGATTATTATAATATATGGGGGTTATTTTATCAATGGTTAGAGAATAAATATGAAAGCAATGTATTATAAAAATAGATAAGTAAAGAAGAGAAATGTTAGGTTTATGTTATTTTATCAGTATTATTATTACTTAGTATTAATATAAGAATAAATGTAAGAAATGAATATGGTGGTAAGTTTAATTGTTAAGACACAAAGAACGTTATACTCAGATGACACACTGTTTACTGTAAGATGGAATGTTTGTATTAAAATAAAAAAAAATTGAAAAAAATCTGGATGCAGTATTCCAACTGTGGTCTTACCAGCCAGTATAAACAGTACTAACACTTCACACGATCTTGATAGTATCCCTCTGTTGACGCATCCTAGGATTGCATTGGCCTTTTTGGAAACTGCAGCACACTGCTGGCTCATATTTAAGTGATTGTTCACTAAGACTCCTAGATTTCTCTCACAGTTGCTACTGTTGAGTCAAGTACCATCTATTCTACACTTGTGCATTTGGCTCTTCTTGCTAAGTGTAAAACTTTACTTTTTTCACTACTGAATTTCATTTTGTTGCACAGGACCCAGAGTTCAACTCTGTAGAGATCCTTCTGGATTTTGAGCCTATCTTCTAAAGTATTGGCTATTCCCCACAGCTCGGTGCCATCTGCAAAGTTGGTGAGTTCCCTTTCTATCCTCTTGTCTACATCATGCATGAAGATGTTGAAAATGCATGTAAAAATAAGGGGAGTACCACATGATTCTCTCTTGGATCCAGGGCATCTTTATTAATGACTTAGATGGAGAGTTTTTATTTTATTTATTTATTTATATTTAAATTTATATACCACCCTTCTCCTGAAGGACTCAGGGCGGTGAACAGCCAAAGGTAAAAAACATAGAATAAAATAATTTAAAAGCAATTTAAAATATATTAAACAATTTGGCCCAACAATTAAAATACCCCATTTAAAATTAAAATTAAACACTTGGAGAAGTTAGGCCAGCCCGGCTTGTTGAAATAAAAAAGCCTTGAGGGCCCAGCAGAAAGTACGTAAATCCGGAATCGTCCGGGGGGAGCTCGTTCCAGAGGGCAGGTGCTCCCACAGAGAAAGCTCTCCTCCTGGGGGCTGCCAGTCGACATTGTTTGACCGACGGCACCCCGAGGAGCCCCTCTCTGTGGGAGCGTACTGGCCGGTGGGAGGCTCTCAGTGGCAGCAGGTGGTCTTGTAGATATCCAGGTCCTAAGCCATGTAGCGCTCTAAAGGTGGTCACCAACACCTTGAATCGCACCCGGAGGACCACCGGAAGCCAGTGCAGCTCGCACAGGAGAGGTGTTACATGGGAGTGCCATGACGCTCCCATAATCACCTGCGCAGCCACATTCTGGACCAGTTGGAGCCTCCGGGTGCTCTTCAAGGGGAGCCCCATGTAGAGAGCATTACAATAGTCCAGGCAGGAAGTGACAAGGGCATGAGTGACTGTGCGCAAGGAGTCCCGATCCAGAAAGGGACGCAACTGGCGAATCAGGCGAACCTGATAAAAAGCTTCCCTGGCCACGGCCATCACATATTCTTCTAAGGACAGCCGTGCATCCAGGAGGACACCCAAGTTGCAAGCTCTCTCCGTGGTGGCCAACGGCTCGCCCCCAGTAGTCAGAGATGGCACCAACTGACTATATCAGGACACTGGGAGCCACAGCCACTTGGTCTTGGATGGGTTGAGCTTGAGCCTGTTTCTCCCCATCCAGATCCACACGGCCTCCAAACACCGGGACATCACGTTAAGGGCATCATTGGGGTGGTCCGGGATGGAGATGTACAGCTGAGTGTCATCAGCATACTGATGGAACTTCACCCCGAAACCACGGATGATCTCACCCAGCGGCTTCACATAAATGTTGAACAGAAGGGGCGAGAGGACCGATCCCTGCAGCACCCCACATACAAGGTGCCTTGAGGTCGACCTCCGGCCCCCCATCAACACAAACTGCGACCACTCAGAGAGGAAGGAGAACCACCGCAACATGGTGCCCCCCCCACCCCAACCCCTCCAACCGGCGCAGCATGATACCATGGTCGATATCAAAAGCCGTTGAGAGATCTAATAGGACCAGGACAGAGGAACAACCCCTGTCCTGAGCCCTCCAGAGATCATCAACCAATGCGACCAATGCCGTTTCCGTGCTGTACCTAGGTCTGAAGCCCGACTGGAACAGATCAAGATAAACGATGACGGATGATTTTCAAGACCAGGAGAGGAATGGGTCATACTTTAAGAGGAAAAGGGGAGACTTGACAGTGTTGAGTATTGAGGTGACATGAACAGGATAGAATTTAATAGAGAAAGGAAAAAGTTGCAACTGTGGAGGAAAAATGAGAGACATAAATATGTAAGACTGGCTGATGATCTAGAAGATCATAGGAAAATGAGCAAATACTAAAAGGGCAAATGTTATTTGGGTGTGTGTGATCACCAATGCTGAGTTCAGACCCCGGGAAGTAATTTTCCCCTGGACGTGGGCAGGCGCCCTCCCTGCCTTGGCTACTATGTTCAGCTCAAGGCATCCGTCTAAAAAGCTGATGAACAACATGGAGCCAATTAGAGGAAGGCTGCCACAATGGAAGGGATTCTGGAAAACAAGCCTAAAGTGTTGGGGTATCTTCAACTCACAGAAGAGAGATTTTATTCATCTACTGGAATTTAGTTATCTCAGATCTTAAGCAGTCTGTAGATGTGTATAATAAAAATGCAACAATATCAGTCTAAAAATAACAGAAAATACAGTGCAATAACTATAATAACTTATAGAGCCTTGGTGGCGCAGCAGACTAATGTGCTGTTAACTAGCACCAGCTGCCTGCAATTACTGTAAGTTCGAATCTCACCAGGCTCAAGGTTGACTCAGCCTTCCATCCTTTCGAGGTAGGTAAAATGAGGACCCGGTTTGTGGGGGCAATAAGCTGACTTTGTACAAAATAGAACACCGCTCAGGGGGCCCCAAAAAACCCTACTAAGAAGCTGTATACAAAGTATGAAGGCTATTGCTTAACGCATTGTAAGCCGCCCTGAGTCTCCGGAGAAGACCGGCATATAAATTGAAACAATAAATTATATATATATAATCCCAGTATCAGAAGCTCTGCATTCTTTCCAAGGCCTAGCAGAAGAGCCAGAAGCCTCCAAGAGATCATCCTCGCCTTGGGCAGGTGGGTCCCTTGGAGGAATCCATATAGAACATAGAATCATGGAGCTGGAAGGGATCTCTGAGGTCTTCTAGTCCTCAGAAACATTTTACCATTGTGATCAAATGGTCGTTCATTCTATTCTTGAAAACCTCCAGTGATGGAACGCCCACAACTCCAGGAGGAAAGCTGTCCCGTGGTTTAATTGTTGCCACTGTCAGGAAACTTTTCCTTAGATCAAGGTTGGATCTCTCTTTAACAAACTTCACTCCTTGGCTTTCCCTCTGGGTTCTTGGGGGAATAAATTGATCCCCACTTCTCTGTGACAGGCCCTCTCACTCTAAACCTAAGCGAGACATAGCTAGTTTCCTTTACCCTCCACTGTGGGCCTTCTCCCATCACCTCTTTTCGTGGTGGGACCCTCCACTGCCACCTGGCAGAAGAGCACAGCCAATGGGCTGAAAGCGCAGGGAAATGGGATTGGAGACATCAGAGGGAAAGATGACTGGAGAGTAAAGCCTGCCAGCCAATGAAACAGGCAGGACTCCTTTGCCCTGGCGCTTTTCAGACCAAGGCTGGAACCATCTCCAGAGTATTTTAAGGGGCCTTGCACTGAACAGGAGGTTGGACTAGATGACTTCTAAGATCCCCTCCAACATTGTGCTAGGGCACAAGGTCATACAACCTTAAAGAGTCTGTAGAGGTTCTCAGTCATCCAGGTTGTCCCAAAGGTGCTTTTTCAGGAGACAACTGGACTTCCTTGTTTTTTCTTTTGAAGACATTTCGCTTCTCATCCAAGAAGCTTCTTCAGCTCTGACAGGATAATGGGGAATGGAAAGATTTATGAAGGAATACAAATCTTTTCATTCCCCACTATCCTGTCAGAGCTGAAGAAGCTTCTTGGATGAGAAGCGAAACGTCTTCAAAAGAAAAAACAAGGAAGTCCAGTTGCCCCCTGAAAAAGCACCTTTGGGACAGCCTTCAGAGACCAAAAGTAACTCATACCAGAACAGTTTGTTACAGAAGAAAGTGTTTCTTCCTTCTGCCACCAGGTGGCAGACTGAAACCAAAGAGATGCCTTCCTTCTGGGAGGGCTGGGAAAGCCCTGTTGAGGCTTCAGGTCTTGATCAAGTGATGAAGTCTGCAAATCCAGGGAGAGATGAGTATCTGGAAGCAAGAACCGGTCAGCAGAGGCCGAAGGGGAAGCCAGTACGTCCTGTGATCTTTGGATGATCAAGCTAATTAAGCATGGGCTGCTGAATTGATTGTCTGTCAGGTGGATGCAGATGATTTGGGAAGCATCCTTGGAGAGAGCCCATCAATGGCTCCTCCTCATATTTGGAGGAAATGTCTACGTAGGGCCACAGAGAGTTCTATGCTCTCGATCAGAGTCTCACGTGATCTTGATCCTATCCCTCTACTGCCTAGGACTGCACTGGCTTTTTTGGTAGGTGCAGCACCCTGCTGGCTCGTACTTGAGCAATTGTCCGATAGGACTCCTAGATCCTGCTCATAGTTACTACTATTGAGTCAGATACCCCTTTTCTGTACCTGCCCATTTGCTTTTTCTTCCCTCAGTGTAAAGCCTTATTTTTCCCACCACTGAATTTCATTTTGTTAGACAGTGCCCAGTGTTCAAGTGTGTTGAGATCCTTCTGGATCTTGAGCCTATTTTTGGGAGTGTTAGCTATCCTGCCAGCTTGGTGTTCTCTGCAAATTCCCATTCTATCCCCTCATCTAAATGATTAAGATATGAGAACAGGGCCCAAGCAGAACCTTGGGGTACCCCACTGCATACTCCCCCCCAGTGGTGAAATCCTTTGCGGGTTGCCATAGGTTCGCTGCCCGCGCTGTGTGCCAAATGCATGCTGCACGTACGCAATGCATGCCAAATTCGTGCATCGGATGGAAAAAGGAGCCATTTGAAGGTAAGTAGAACAGTGGGGGGGGGGAAACAGCTGTGCCGCGTGATTTAGATTCGCTAGAAAGCAGGATTTTTTGCTTTCTAGCGAATATAAATCACACGGCACAGCTGATTGTCTGACATACCAGTTCAGTCAAACTGGTAGCTTTTTTTTACTACCGGTTTGCCAGAACCGGTAGCTTTTATTATTACCGGTTCATCCGAACCTGTGCGAACCGGTAGCATGTCACCCCTGCTTCCCTCCATATAGATGTAGTTCCATTAAGAACTACATATTGAGTGCAGTTGGTCAGCCTGTTACTAATCCATCTGATGGTGGTGCTATCTATTCTACAATTTTTTATCTTACCAAGAAGCAGGTTGTGGTCTACTTTGTCAAATGCCTTACTGAATTCCAAGTATACTATGCTTTGAAGCATTTCCCTGCTCCACAAGTTTAGTCACTTTGTCAAAGAATAAAGTAAGTTTTGTTTGGCATGATCTGTTTTTGACAAAGTCATGTTGGCTTCTAGTAATAGCTTTGCTTGATTCTAGGTGTTTGCAGATTCGTTGTTTGTGTTTTCCAGGATCTTCCCAGGTATTGATGTCAGCCTGATTGGCCTGTAGTTTCCTGGATCCATTTTTTTCCTTTTTTGAAGGGGGGAACCACATTAGCTCTTTTCCAATCCTCTGGTAGTTCCCTGGTGACCAGGATGTTTGAAACGTATGATACAATGATTCTGAGATCACGTCTGCCAGCCCCTTTAGAACTCTAGGATGTAATTCATCTGGGCCTGGGGATTTGAATTTTTCTAGAGTGGATAGATGTTCTTACAATTTTCCTGATCTATCTTCTATAGTACTGCTTTTCATAGGTTGGTGTTTTTTCCTTTTGTGTAAAGACAGATGCAAAGAATGAATTACGTATTTCCACTTTCTTCCTGCTGCCCATTACCTCCTTGTCATCTTCTTCCATTAGTGGACCAATCATTTCCTTGATTTTTTTTCTTGTTTTTTCTTGTTGAAAGAATTAAATAATTTTAATTATTTTTCACATTTGTTGCAAGTCTTAGTTTATTCTAAACTTTAACTTTCCTGACTTCTTATTTGCCTTATTCTGCCTTAATTATGTGTCCCTCTTTCCATTTTTTATACTTGTCCTGTTTTGTCTTTCAGTTTATGAGAGAGTTTTCGTGCAACCATGTTGGTTTCTTCTGGGATTTATTTTATTTCTTCAGTGGTATTTTACTAGCCTGGATTTTTATAATTTCACTTTTCAAAGTTTCCCAAGCTTCTTGAGTTGTTTTCCCCTTGAGCATTTCCATCCAAAGAATTCTTCCCAAACTCTAAGTTAGTTAAAATCAGGTCTCTTAATATCTCATTTGACTTTGTTCTATTGCTTGAGCTTGCATTATGATGAATTCCAATACTGTATGGTCATTCTCTACAAAGATTCCTGTTACTTGAATCCTGTTAGTGAGAATTAAGTCCAGTATGGCTGACCCTCTAGTTTCCTTCTCTACTTTTTGGGAGAAAAAGTTGTCTGCCAGGTTCATCAGGAACCGGTTTGATCTTCCACCAGCTGTAACATTTGTCTCCCAGTTGATGTCAGGGCAGTGAAAGTCCCCATTGCTATTGTGGTGTGTTTCCTATGTACTTTAGCTAATTGATTAGCTGGGTGATCTGTAGTATACACCTATGACAATGTCACTCTTTTATATTGTTTATATTGACCCATATGGATTCTAGGGAGGTTTCGTCTTTGGTTTTGTGCATTTCTGTAATGATCTCTTAACATATAATGCAATTCCACCTATTAGGTCTGTTTCCTTTAAACCATTTAAGTTCCTCTAGCTGCACATTCCATTCATGGGTTTCATCCCACAGTGATATCATACCTGCCCTCATGGGGTTTCAAGCTCACCCTGTTTGTTCCTCGTATTTTCAGTGTTAGTATCCAGCCATCTGAATCCTTTTTGACCATGTTTGCTTTCTACATTACCTGTTTTGTGTCTGAATTCCTCTTCCCCTTGTTTGATTGAGCTAAGATTTATGTTTGGAATTAGTTCCTAAAAATTCATCTTCCTCCCCTCCAGTTTTAGTTAAAGCCCTTTGGATAAGGTGAGTCAGTTGGTTTCCAAAGACATTCTTCCCAGTTCTTGTGAGGTGCAGCTCATCCCTTACCAAAAGACACCCATGCAGGCATTGTAGGTCTGAGAATCCAAAGTTCTCAGCACCATCCCTTAAGAGGTTTATTTCAAAAGTTCTGGTTCCCTTTTGGATGATTACCTTTCATTGGGAAACACCACCTGTGCCCCCCTCTCTTTGGCTTACATGCCTAGTTGCTCATTCATATTGTTTTCAGGCTCTTTGTTGCATCATTTGCCCCCACATGAAAGAGGAGAAAGAGATAATAATCTGTGGTATTAATTTGTTTTAGTAAACCATCCAGTCACATCTTTGATCCACTTTATAATACCTTGGTAAAATCACACTTGGAATTTAGTTTTGGTCACCACACTATGAAAGAGATGTAGAGACTCTAGAAAGAGCACAGAGAAAAGCAAGAAAGATGACTGGAGGATAAAACATATGAAGAATTGGGTATGTCTAGTCTAAAGGGGGCGGGGGGGGGGAAGGACTGGGGTGATGTGATAGCCATGTTCCAGTATCTCAGGGGCTGCCACAAAGAAGAGGGAGTCAAGTTATTCTCCAAAGCACTTGAGGGCAGGACAAGAAGCAATGGGTGGAAACTAATCAAGGAGGGAAGAAGAAATTTCCTGTCAGTGAGAACAGTGGCTCAGTGAATGTCTTGCCTTCAGAAGTTGTGGGTGCTCAACACTGGTGGTTTTTAAGAAGAGATTGGATAACCATTTGTCTGAAATGGTTTGGGGTTTCCTATCCCTAATCTTTTTGGCTTTGAGGACTGAAGAGGGGATGGTTCTGCCACTACGCAAATGAAGTGCGTGCACACACACACACACTCACCCACTGCTTGTGCAAATGGGGATACGCGCGCGTGTGCTCACCTGCCACTTCCACGGCCATGTTCCAAAAGGTTCAAGGCCCAATAGTGGGCTGCAGCCTGGGTGTTGGGGACCAAGCACTAGCAGTCCTCCAAGTTGCTTTCCAACTCTGTTATTCTTTGGAAATGAGCTCGACTCCTGCTCTATTCATGGCCAGGGCAGGTAGCAGTAGAGAGGCCTGGCCAGTGCCTTCCTCTGGAAGGTTTCCTCCTCTGGATGATGCCCTTCCAAGCTCTCCTGGAAGCCCTGGAGGTGCACAGGTAGAGGCCACAAAGGGCGATTCACTTGGAAATGACGGCTGCAAAAAGGCATTTAGGATTAAAATTACTTGCAAGGTGAACTTGAGCCTGCCGTGTGGCCTGGCTGCAAAAGAGGCAAATGCAATAATGCTCAGATTCAAAAATAGCCGTAGAGTCTTCAAGCTGCAGGAAGTCATGAATTCAATTATTATCCCGCAGAAGGGCCAGCTGGCCTTTTCCCTCCACGTCAGTCTTTGCTTTGATTCTGGGAGCGGCTTAGTTACACCTGTGAGCAGGAGCCCTAGAGTCAATACAGAAGCCACGGCCTACAAACCGGCTCCTCCGGGAAGGGCGGCCGCGTCTCTTTTGGGGCAGGGGAGCCGGCTCAGAGCGGGAGGGGCATCCGAGGGCGGCGGGGTTCGAAAGGCCGGCTGAGGGACTCCCGCGGCGCCGCAGCAGGGCCGGTTGGGCTTCGGCGACCTCTGGCTCTTCCTTCCCGCCCCAGCCACCGTTTCCCCCGCCCAAGGCGACCGAGGCTCAGGGCAGCGGGGCGCCTGCCTGGGGGGCCCCGCTCTGCGGCCGGGGGGGCGGGCCAGGCGGGGCGACCGCCCGGCCGCTCCGGGGCTTTTCTGCCTGTCTGGCAGGATTAGCCGTGTGGCTGCCTCGGAGAGACAGCGCTGCTGATCGAGTTAGCCGCCCCGCGATTCCGGCCCGCTGATTCACTGTGGAAATGCCTCATTAGCACTCGGGCGCTCGCGGGAGGACTCAGCCGGGCGGGCGGAGGGGGGAGCTGCCCCCGGCCCTCCTCCTCCTCCTCCTCCTCTCGCGCGCCCGGAGCCCCACGGAGGCCGGGCCGGGGCGCCCCAACCCGGCCCTGTCGGCCGCCGGGACTCCCGGGCCCGCTCGCTGCCCCTCCGCCCGGCCTGCCCCACCGGGGGCTTCTTGCAGGGGGGAGGGGGCGCGCGCCAAAGAAACCGAATCACTAGGTCCCAAAAAGGCCCCTGGAAGTGGACACGTGAGAAGGAGGCAGGGATTTCCCCACCAAATCGCCGCCCTTCGCAGCTGTCCCTGAACCCGGCCGAGGAGCAACCCGACGGCTGCCCCGTAATGGGGAAACCTGGCTTGGGGGCTTTCCGAGTGGTCTCCTTTCTTCTCAGGACCTGCCATTTTGTCCTCCGACCTAGGCGTGTCTGGCCGCCCCTGGACAAGCAGCGGCCATGGAGGGCCCGAGAGGAGCTTAGGACACGCAAAGCCTGCGGAAATGCTGCCCCTGCATCCCTCCTGCCTTCTTAGGCCCACTAGCTCAGGCCCTCCGGGAACCCCCAGAACAGCGGGATTTCTCTAGCTTTTCTCCTCCCGAAAAGGGGAGAAGGTGGGCTGAGCGAGGATGTGTCTCTTAGGGGGCTGAGAGCGGGCTGAGTGAGCCAAAGGGTGCTCAGGAAGGCTGGGCTCCAACTTGGGAGGAAGAGCTGCAGGGAGTGGGCTCTTCAAGGTTTTTATTTTTTTTATTTTTATTAAAAGTTTTTAAAAAGATACAAACATTTTCTCCCCCTCTCCCAATCCCCTCCCTCACCCACTCCTACACCTAAGCCCACCCTCTTATCCATCCCCCCTCCCATTCCCTCTCCCCTTACCACCCCCACCCCCACCCCCACTTCCCAGAACAAGCACAGGGTACAGCATTTCCCAAACATAAAACTAAAATATGCTAACATTATAATAAGTTCCAGTTATCCCTAAAACTTTAACTCCTATAACTCAAAACATTATAAACATACACTATAAACTATAAATTGGTTTACATATTTCATTCATAAGCTATTTGAAGCTTCTTAGTCCGATACTTATTTTGAATATAATCAATCCATCTTTTCCATTCCAATAAGTATCTTTCGTTTGGATGGTCTTTCAAATATGCAGAAATTTTTGCCATCTCCGCCAAGTGCACCACTTTCAATGTCCATTCCTCAATGGTAGGTAGATCTTCCTTCTTCCACTACTGTGCCACTAATAACCTAGCAGCTGTTATTAAATTTAAAATCAGCTTAGTTTCTATTACCGTACAATCCATAATTATTCCCAACGAAAAGAACTGTGGCGTAAATTTAATCTTTTTCTTTAAATATTCTGAATAATCCACCATATTTTAATCCAAAAAACCTTAATTTTCTTACACGTCCACCATATATGATAATACGTAGCATCCTGACAGTCACATCTCCAGCATCTAGGTTGTAAATTTGGATACATACCAGCTAGTTTTTTGGGGTCTAGATGCCACCTATAAAACATTTTATAAAAAATTTCCCTTAAGTTTTGCGCTTGTGTAAATCTTACATTTCTAACCCATGTTTTCCCATGTTTCCATCGTTATTACTTCACCTATATTTTGTGACCATTTTATCATACAGTCTAACTAAAACTTTCTGAATCTATTTCCACTAAAGCATTATACAACCTTTTTATGTGCATTTGGCTCTTATCTCTTATTTGTTTAATCAAATTCTCATCCTGTTGCGAAATACCAACTTTTTGATCTGTTCTCCATCTGGCCTGTAGCTGACCATACTGAAACCATGTTTTAACTACTCTTTCTTCTTTTAATTGTTGGATAGATTTTAATTGAAATCTATTTCCTTTCTTATACAAAAGTTCCTTGTACGTAATCTCATCTTGCTTTTGTTCTACACTTATATTCTCTATCGCGTGTCTGGGTACTGTCCAAATTGGTAATTTATCATTTAATTTATATTGATATTTTTTCCAGACACGCAATAAAGCATTTCTTAGTATATCACTTTTGAAAATACTATCTACTTTTTTGTCATACAATAAATAAGCATGCCAGCCATAGACCAGACCATATCCCTCTATATTTAATATCCTTTCATCTGTTAAATTTACCCAGTCACTAACTGCTGAGAGGGCAGCTGCTTCATAATACAATCCTAGATTAGGCATTTTAAGGCCTCCTCTTTCTCGAGAGTCTTGCATTATTTTCTGCTTTACTCATGGCTTCTTTCCTAGCCAAACACAGGTATTTATACCCTTTTGCCATTCCTTCAAATTTTTATCATTTTTAAGTATAAGTATCATCTGAAAAAGAAATAAAAACCTTGGTAGAACATTCATCTTTACTGCAGCTATCCTTCCCAGCAAAGATAATTGTATTTTTTTTCCAACTTTCCATCTCTATCTGTATTTTTTGCCATAATGATTCATAATTGTACTGATATAATTTCATATTCGTATTTAGAATATTGACCCCTAAATACTTAACCTTCTTTACTACTTCAAATCCTGTTTCTCTTTCCAGCTCATCCTTTTGATTTCTCGTCATATTTTTAGCTACTATCTTTGTTTTGGCCGCATTTATTTTGAAACCATATACTTGTCCATATACCTTAATTATATCCATCAAAGCCATAACTGACTGTACTGGTTGGGTTAGGGTAACAACCAAGTCGTCTGCAAATGCCCGTAATTTATACTCATACTGTCTAATTTTAATTCCCATTATCTTATCTGACCCCCGTATTTTATTCATCAATATTTCCAATGACAAAATAAATAATAATGGAGACAAAGGGCAACCTTGCCTTGTACCTTTTTCTATTTTAAAATTATCATTTAGGCCTCCATTAATTATTATTTGTGCTGTTTGTTCCTAATATATTGCTTTAATAGATTGTATACAATGTTCTCCAAATTGCATCCTTTCTATTAATTTCAATAAAAATTGCCAATTCAAACGATCAAACGCTTTCTTTGCATCAAGGAATATTAGCATCGCAGAGACTTGGTTGTTCCTCCCCAGATATTCTAATATATTAACAATGTGTCTTATATTACTTTTCATTTGTCTACCACTTATGAAACTGTTTGGTCATGATGTATCACTTGTTGCATGACTGTCATTAATCTATTTGCTAAAACTTTAGCAAAGATCTTATAGTCTGTATTTAAAAGTGATATAGGTCTGTAATTTTTGGGATCTGTATGATTTTGACCTTCTTTTGGAATTAAAGAAATAAAGGCTGTCTTCCAAGATGGAGGTATCCCACCTCCCTGTTGTATATTGTTAAATAATTCCTTCAGTGGTTCAATCATTTCCTCCTGTAAATTTTTGTAATAAACAGCTGTCAGCCCATCCGTCCCAGGAGCTTTACCCACTTTCAATTGTTTAATTGCAAACAAAATCTCCTCTGAAGTTATCAATTGATTTAAACTGTCCCTCTGATCTTGTGTTATTGTATGAATATTCTCTCTTTGTAAATATCTATCTATATCTACATCTTCTATTTTATCAGCAATATACAATCTTGAATAAAACTCTAAAAAGGACTTCTTAATCAACTCTTGCTGATAAACCTCTTTCCCTTTATATTTTATTTTCTCTATTATCCTCGAATTCTGTTTTTTTCGTAACAGATAGGCTAACCACCTTCCAGGTTTATTGGCATTACAAAAAGTATTATGTTTGGCATATTGTAAACTAGTAGCAACTTGATCTGCCATCAACATGTTAAATTGCCCTTTCAGTAAACTAATTACCTCTTTGATTTTTTTATCTGTCGGATTCGTTATCAAAGCTTGTTCTTTTTTCTTTATTTCATCTTGTAATAGCTTTCTTTTTTCCCTTTGCGTCTTCCTAAATTTGTTATTCAAATAGATCAAGATACCTCGCATATATGCCTTACTCGCATCCCACACCATTTCCATAGGAGTACCCTTTTGCATATTTATAACAAAAAATTCTTTCATAAACCTCTTACGCTCTTTTACATTTTCCTAATATCTAAACAGATTTTCATTTAACCTCCATGACCTCTTAGGTCCCCCTCCATACTCCAATTCCACCCAAACTGGACTGTGATCTGTTAGTGTTCTCGAACAAATCTTCATATTCTTCACCCTAGGAGAAAGATCATTAGTTAAAATAAAATCAATCCTTGAAAAGGATTGGTGTCTGTGAAAAAAAAGTAAAATCTTTTTCTGTTGGGTTTCTTTCACGCCAAATATCTTTCAGCTCCCAATCTTCCATCATCTCAAAAAAAGATTTTGGCAATCTTGCTCTCATTGAAGGATTTTGTTTAGGGCCTCTCTTGTCTTTTTTAACATCTAAGACTCCATTCCAATCCCCAAGTAAAATACATGATTTATAATTCCATTGTATCAACTTTGAATGTAAGAGTTTATAAAAATCTTGCTGTTGTTGATTCGGTGCATAAATTCCAATTAAAAGTATTTTTCTCCTTTAACTATCAGTTCAATTGCTAAAAATCTCCCTTGATCGTCTGCTTCAATTAATTTTGCAATTAAGTCTTTTTTCAAATATAGAACTATACCATTTTTCTTCTCTGGTGCTGCTGCAACGTAATGTACACCTAATCTTGTATTTATTAAATATTTTTGATCTTGTGTTCTAATATGAGTCTCTTGTAAACAAATTACATCATTTTTAAATTGTTTAAGATAATGAAATATTTTCCTCCTTTTCTGCGATGAATTCAAACCATTGACATTCCAGGTCAGGAACCTAGTTCCCATCTTTAAACCTCCGAAGCTTTTGGAGCATTTCCTGGTGGTCTTGCTTCATTTGACCTTTAGGTCTGGCTCCTCCCACAGCTTCTGTTTTAGTAGTTTCTTGAGCTACCATCTGTAATTGTTGCAGTCTTAAATCTTCCTTGCGTTTAGCAGCTCTGGTCTGTCTTTGGTCTTTTGGCTCATCTGTTATATCAGTTAACTGTATTTGAAGGAGGTCTTCTTGGCTAGTCAACACTCCCCTTTGAGCAATAGCCAGTAATTCTTCTTTTTTTTTTATTAAAAAGTTTTACAAATTACAAAGAAAAAAATTTTCCCCCTCCCCCCTCCCTATCCCTCCTCCCTCCCTCCCCCTCTTCCCTCCCAACCCCCCCTTCCCAACCCTCCCCCTTCCCCCCCTGACTTCCCAGGATTGGCTCAGGGTATTACAAGTACAAACATAAAACTAAAATTAGCTAACAATATAATAAAACATTATTAACCTTGATCTTTAACTCCTAATAATAAAACAACACTATTCTACTTAATATAACAATTTCTACAAAATATTTCATTCATAAGCTAATTGAAATTTCTTATTACAATATTTGTTCTGAATATAATCTATCCATCTTTTCCACTCCTTTATATATCTTTCATTTGAATAGTCTTTGAGATATGCGGAAATCTTTGCCATTTCTGCCAAATGCACTACTTTTAATGTCCATTCTTGAATTGTAGGTACATCTTGTTTCTTCCAGTATTGTGCCACCAGTAGTCTTGCCGCTGTTATTAAATTTAAAATCAACTTTATTTCTATTCCAGTACAATCTGTTATAATACCTAACAAGAAAAACTGTGGCGTGAATTTAATCTTTTTCTTTAATATATTTTGAATTATCCACCAAATTTTTATCCAAAATGCCTTAATTTTATTACAGGTCCACCATATATGATAATAAGTGGCATCCTGACTTCCACATCTCCAACATTTGGGCTGAATATTCGGATACATACAGGCTAATTTTTTGGGATCTAAATGCCATCTATAAAACATTTTATAAAAATTTTCTCTCAAATTTTGAGCCTGTGTAAATTTTACATTTCTAACCCATATAGTTTCCCATGTATCCAACGTTATTGTTTCCCCTATATTTTGTGCCCACTTTATCATACAATCCTTAACTAATTCTGTCTCAGAATCTATTTCCAACAATACACTATATAACCTTTTTATATGCATTTGGCTCTGATCTCTTATCTGCTTAATCAGATTTTCTTCATGCTGCAAACTACCCTTCTTTTGGTCCTCTTTCCATCTGGCCTGTAGCCGGCCATATTGAAACCAGGTTTTAATTATTCCTTGTTCTTTTAATTGTTGAATAGTTTTTAATTGATACCCATATCCTTCCTTATCCAAAAGTTGCTCATAAGAAATCCCATCTTGCTTTTGTTCTATATTTATATTTTCAATTGTATGTCTAGGTATCGCCCAAATCGGGATTTTATCATTTAGTTTATAACTATACTTTTTCCATACATGTAACAAAGAACTTCTCAATATATGGCTTTTAAAAGTATTATCTACCTTTTTGTCATACAATAAATATGCATGCCAGCCAAAAACCAGACCATACCCTTCCACATTCAATATCCTGTCCTCTGTTGAATTAATCCAATCACTGACTAGTGATAGTACAGCTGCCTCATAGTATAGCCCTAAATTGGGCATTTTAAGTCCTCCTCTTTCCCGAGAGTCCTGCATTATTCTTTGTTTGACTCGAGTTTTTTTCCCTGCCCAGACAAAAGTATTTATACCTTTTTGCCATTCTTTGGTTAATTTATCAGTTTTAAGTATTGGTATTGTTTGAAAGAGAAACAAAAACCTCAGTAAAAGATTCATTTTTATGGCAGTTATCCTTCCTAGCAGTGACAACTGTAACTTTCGCCAATTCTGAATCTCCAATTGCATCTTTTGCCACAATAATTCATAATTGTATGGTATAATTTTGAATTACTTGTCAGGATATTTATACCTAAATACTTGACCTTTTTAACTATTTCAAATCCTGTTTGACTTTCCATTTCTTGTTTTTGTGTAACAGTCATATTTTTAGCTATTATCTTCGTTTTGGCTGCATTTATTTTAAAGCCAGATATTAATCCATACTCTTTAATTATATCCATTAATATTTTAACAGATTGTGATGGTTGAGTTAAGGTAATAACCAGGTCATCTGCGAATGCACGTAATTTATATTCTTGTTGCCTAATCTGTATTCCCTTTATTGCTTCTGAGTCTCGTATATTATTCAGCAATATTTCCAGTGACAAAATAAATAACAATGGAGACAAAGGACATCCTTGCCGAGTACCTTTTTCTATTGAGAAATTTTCCGTTACGCCTCCATTAACTATTATTTGAGCTGTTTGTTTCTGGTATATTGCCTTTATTGATTGTATAAATGTATCTCCAAACTGCATTCTCTCAATTAATTTTAATAAAAACTGCCAATTGAGCCGATCAAATGCTTTTTCGGCATCTAAAAATATTATACCCGCAGGGACCTGGTTGTTCCTTTCCAAATATTCCAAAACATTAACAATATGTCTTACATTAGTTTTCATTTGTCTGCCACTTATAAAACCTGTTTGATCATAATGTATCATTTGCTGCATTACCTTCATTAATCTATTTGCCAATACTTTAACAAAAATCTTATAATCCGTATTTAACAATGAAATAGGCCTATAATTTTTTGGTTCTGTATGATCCTGACCTTCCTTTGGTATTAAAGATATAAAGGCTGCTTTCCAGGAGGGAGGAACCTTTCCTCCCTGTTGTATTGTATTAAATAATTCTTTCATTGGTTCAGCCATCTCTTCACACAAATGTTTGTAATAAACCGCCGTCAGGCCATCTGTTCCCGGGGCCTTCCCCAACTTTAAATCTTTAATTGCAGACATAATTTCCTCTAATGTAATTAATTGAGTTAACATATCCCTTTGATCTTGTGAAACTGGCTTAACATTCTGCTTCTTAAGGAATCCATCTATATCTATATCCTGAATCCTATCTACCTTATATAATTCTGAATAATATTCTATAAACGATTTTTTAATTAATTCTTGCTGAAAGACTTCTCTTCCTTTATATTTAATTTTTTCAATTGTTCTTTGATTTTGTCTCTTCCTAAGCATATAAGCCATCCATCTTCCAGGTTTATTAGCATTACAAAATGTATTGTATTTAGCATACTGTAAATTAGTTGCGGTTTGATCTGCTATCAACATTTTAAATTGTTCTTTCAGCAATTTAATGACCTCCTTAACTTTATTATCCCTTGGGTTTTTTATCAAAAGTAACTCATTTTCCTTAATTTGCTCTTCCAGCACCCTTCTTTTTTCCCCTTGCTTTTTTCTAAATTTATTATTCATGTAAATCAGAACGCCCCTCATATAAGCCTTAGATGCACCCCAAACCATTTCCATTGGGGTACCCTTTTGCATATTCATAATAAAATATTCTTTCAAAAATTTCTTACATTCCTTAATATTTTCTCCATATCTAAATAAATTTTCATTTAATCTCCAGGACCTCTTTGGTCCCTTACAATAGTCTATTTCTACCCATACAGGGCTGTGGTCTGTCAGGGTTCTTGGAAAAATCTTAGTCGTCTTCACCCTAGGGAAAAGATCATTAGATATTAAAATGAAATCTATCCTTGAAAAGGATTGATGTCTATCCGAGAAGAAGGTAAAATCTTTATCTGTTGGGTTTCTATCTCTCCAAATATCTTTCAACTCCCACTCCTCCAACATATCAAAAAAAGATCTTGGCAATTTAGCTCTTGACGCCAAACTTTGTTTCGATCCTAACTTGTCTTTTTTAACATCAAGTACACCATTCCAATCTCCAAGCAAAATACATGATTTATAATTCCAATTGGTCATTTTTGAATGTAAAAAACTAAAAAATCTGTTGTTGATTGGGTGCATAAACTCCCATGATTAAAGTTTTTTCACCTTGGATTAAAACTTCAATTGCCAAATATCTTCCTTGTACATCTGCTTCAATTAGTTTTGCAATTAAATCCTTCTTCAGGTAGATAACTATACCATTTTTTTTGGTCTGGTGATGCTGCAACATAATGCACGCCCAATCTTGAATTTATTAAATATTTTTGATCTTGTATTCTAATATGAGTCTCTTGCAAACATATTATATCATTCTTAAATTGCTTGAGATACGTATATATTTTTCTTCTTTTTTGCGGAGAATTTAAACTATTAACATTCCAAGATAGGAATCTAGTTCCCATGCTTAAATTTCTGAAGCCTCAGGAGCATTTGCTGGTTTTCCAACTCTAACCAACTTTTCGGTCTGGCTCCTCCCACTGCTTCCGTTTTAGCGAGTTCTCGACTTGGTAGTTGCAATTGTTGAATTTTTAACTCCTCCTTACGTTTTGCTGTAGCCGCTCTAGTCATTCTTTGCTCTTTAGGTAATTCTTCAGTCACATCCACCAGGACTTGGAGGAGATCTTCTTGACTTGCTGAAGTTCCCCCCTGGGCAATAGATAGCAATTCTTCCTGTGGTTTCTTTTCAGCTATTTGTTTTGCTTTAATTTCAGGAGATTTGGGCCTTCCTGCCTTTAAAACATTTATATAGAAATCCCTTGCTTTATCCGTTGTATTGAGCCTGTATCTTTCCCCAGAAAAATTCACCACTAGACCGGCTGGAACATCCCATCTGTATTGTAGCTGACGATTCTTCAACTCCTCCACCAAAAAAGCATAATCCCTTCTCGCTCTTAACATCTTTGGAGGAATCTCCTTCATTGTCATCACTTCTTGTCCTTCCACTTCTAACTTTTTTTTGTAAGTTGCTTGCAACACTTCATTACGTACATGTCTTGTAGTAAAATATATTACTATGTCTCTAGGTAATTTTCTTTGCCTGGCCACCCAGGAGTTAAGTCTAAAAATTTTGTCTATTTGCCACAACACCTCACGTTTTGGCATCCCCAGCGCCTGTGCCAATGCTTCTCCCATCTTCTCCTTCAAATTTTCTTTTTTATCTTCTTTCACTCCTCTGATTCTCACTGCAAACTCCATTTCTCTGTATTGTATCAAAATTAAATCCATCTCAGATCTCTCTATTTTTTGCTGTGCCATCTCCAGCTTGCTGCTCATAATTTCAGTAGTTTCTTTAACCTCATCTATCTTGCAATCAAGACTTTCAGCTTGAGCAGCTAGCCCCTGGAATGCAAAAAGTATATCTTCTCTAATATCCACATTGCGTGCTGCCAGTTCTTCTGTTACTATTTGAATTTTAGAGTCTATCACTACAGTGAGATCATCTGCTACAGTCTGAATTCTGTTATCCAATATAGCTGTAAGTTTGTCTTCTGTTGTACTCAAAGCCCCTTGGATAACCTGCTGTATCATTTCAATTGTTAAAGTCTGTGTTTCCTGTACTTTAGGAGCATGAGCAGGTGAACTTCCAGCACTGGGTGTGCCTTTAGCCGGGACTGCTTTTACTGAGGGAATTTTTGTGGCCATCTTAGGGAGAGTTTATTTTTCTCCCCTCCTCCTTCTTTTATTTACTTTCTTTCCTTCTTCCTATATTCTTGAATTCTCCTTTTAATTATTAAGCAGCCAAATAGTCCAAATCTTTAATTAAGTTCCAACGAACAAATCTTAGTAAGGTCCTCCTTCTAATAAGTCTTTAACAAAGAAATTTTTTAAAAAATCACTTGAGACTGTGCCAAAGCTCAGATCACTTTCACTTTCCCAGCCACTCAAGCCTCAATCGCCATTTTAGTTGCAGTTTGTAACTTCCGAAGGAGGCAATCCACAAGTTAAAAGAAGTTAAGTTAAATACTTGCTATTAAAGTCCTCCTGGCTGATCCCGTCTGTTTCTGTTGTTAAAAAAAAAAATAAAAATAAAAAAAAATCAGATGCGGTCGCGGCTTGTGGCTCTGCAAAGGCAGAGACGTTTCCGGTCCGGAGCAGTTGGCTGGCTTCTGGGGAACTCAAATCCTTCTGGGGGGCTTTGGTGAGTTCTACCCCCACCAGCCGGTTCTTGCCTTTGCCCGGGGAAAGGTTTTTCAAACCTCCCGACAGCGTTGGACTGCTGTTCGGGGGTTTTTACGGTACCACGAAGCGGGCGCTCTCATTCGGGCACCATCCAAGCTCGCGGAGCTGCCGGAAGTCCGCCAGTAATTCTTCTCTTTCTCTTTTTCTTTCCCCCCTTGCTTCTTTCTTGCTTTTGACTTCCGGTGATTTTGGTGATCCAGCCTTTAAAACGTTAGCATAAAAATCTCTTGCTTTCCATATAGTATTAAGCCGATATCTTTCTCCTGAATAATTCACCACTATACCAGCTGGCACTTTCCATCTGTATTGTATCTGACGACTTCTCAGTTCATCCACCAGAAAGGAATACTCCCTTCTAGCTCTCAGCATTTTTGGGGGGATTTCCTTCATTGTCATAACCTCTTGACCTTCAACTTGAAGCTTGTTTTTAAAAGTAGCCTGTAAAATCTCGTTACGAAGTCTCCTTATAGTAAAATATATTACAATTTCCCTTGGTAAATTTTTCTGTCTAGCCACCCATGAATTAATTCTATATATTTTGTCAATCTGCCAGCCAATTTCAACTTTCTGTTCCCCCAACGCCTGTGCCAGTGCCTCCACCCTCATCTCTCTCAAATTCTCTTGTTTATTCTCTTTCACCCCTCTTATTCTCAAAGCAAATTCCATGTCTCTATATTGAATCATTGTGACATCAGCTTTGGCCCTTTCAATTTTTTCCTGAGCCACATCTAGTTTATTGTCCAGAATTTCATTAGACTGTTTTATCTCTTCAACCTTATCATCCAAAATTTCAATATGTCCTGCCAGGCCTTGAAATGCCAAAAACATATCTTCCCTAATTTCCCAATTCCTAATTGAAATCTCATCTGAGACCGATTGAATCTTCTCATCAAACACAGTAATAAGTTTATCCTGTGTAATTTTTAAGGCTTGTTGTAACATTTCTAATTTTAAAATCTGTGGCTCTGTTGGGGGAATAAGAACTTGCAATCTTGATGTGTGAGCTGGAGAGCTGCCAGCACTTCCAGACCCCTTAGTAGGGAGAGTTTTTACAGGTTTTGAAGCCATCTTCCAGAGTGGGCTAATCTCCCCCTTGCCTTTCAGCAGCCAAAAGAAAAGAAAAAAAAAGTTTCCAAGAAATCAAAAAATCCTTTTTCCTTTTTCTATTTAACTTACTTTGCTACTTAAAAAAGAAAAAAAAATCCTCCTTCTTGCATTAACAACATTACTTTCTTGCAGTTACAAAGTCACTTTCCCACAAAGAATAGAGGCTTAGTCAGACTTTTCTTAACTTTCACTTTCCACACCCATTCAAGCCTCAATCGCCATTTTGTTTCCGCTGTTAATTAATACTTCCGAAGGAGGCAGTACACATTTGGAGTTAAGTACAAAATACTTGCAGTCTTGTCTCTCCTGGCTTGTCCTGTCTGCTACAGTTTAAAATATCCAGATCGAATCCAAAACGCAGATGTGGTCGCGGCGTTTTGCTCTGCTGCTGCAGAGTCGTCCTAGGTCCGGAGCTGCTTGGCAGGTTTCTAGGGAGCTCTCACCCTTCGCGCCCCAGAATTTTTTCTGGGGCACTTGGGGAGCTCTACCTGACCCTGCCTGCTCTTCCCTCTCCCCTTTGCCTGGGGAGAGATTTTCCAAGCCACCGGTCAGCGCTTGTCAGCTGTTCCGGTGGCTTTTATGGATCGGAGGAACGGGCGCTCGAGATCGAGCGTCTTCAACGCAGCGCAGTGCCACCGGAAGCCTTCAAGGTTTTTATTAATGGTTTCAGGGACAGAATTGAGATTGGAGAGGACATAAAGTTGGCACATACTTGAGAGAAGATTCAAAGGCATCCTGGGGTGAAATGAATAGGCTGGTGTCTTTAAGGGAGAAATTGGAGATTTGTGTCTGGATGGGAAATGTAAGGCAAGGCGACATGGTTTGGCACTAGTCGACCTGGAAAGGATCCAGATGTTCTAGGAGGTCACATGTGGAGTGTGATCCAGGAGTGTGATGCAGCTGGCTCCAAACCACCTTCCCTCACGCACCTGATGCCATGTCTTCCCTCCTTTCTTTTCTCCAGACTGAGCACCCCAGATCCTTCACTGATCCCAGGACACACTCAGATCCCTGCATTGTTCAGTGTAATGGCATACCTGGTCAAAGCTCAGCACCTCTGGGGACTTCCGCTGTTGCCGTGAGCCGTCGCTGACGGTCTTTTGAAGACCGCCAGCCCGATCGCCCGTAAAAGAGCTGTTTCGGCAATTGAAACAGCTCGAAAAACTCCAAGACGCGAGGGACTTGTGAGGAGAGCCGGCGGCTGCAGGTAGAGTCCCCTGTGAGACCCCCAGAAAGTTTTTTTTGCTTCTGGGGAGTTAACAGGGTGGGACTCCCTATCCAACCCGCTGAAGCTCCGGACGACTGGGAAACTCTGCTCTAAAAGCAGAGCAAGACAGCGCGGCAGCATTACCAACATTAACAAAAAATAAAGAAGATCTGAAACTTCTTATTAAACAGCAAGTATTGGAAGCTTTCTGAACTATTTTAAAGAGTTTTCAAAGTGAAAGTAATCTGGGACTGAGAACGGGAAAAAAAATGGCGCTTGCTTTCAGTGGAGAACAGCTGAAAGCGAAAGTAATTTGATCAGTGTATTTGGCTACATTTTAAAGTAACAAATCCGGCTGCAAGAGGTAGAAAAGCAACCAAAAATAAAATAAAATAAAAATAAAAATACTAACTGACTTTTATAGACCTGATTGAATCTGGAGAATTTTTTGGGAAAAGTTGCTAGAGTTTGTGGAAAAGGAAGATCTTTAAGAGGCAAAATGGCAACAAAGCAACCAGGGGGGGGCTCCCCCACACATAAACAGAAACAGCCTCAAACAGCGCAGTTGCAATCCCAGACAAAGGAAGAAAGTCAATATGACCTTATTATTAAAGAAATTCAAAGATCAGAGAAGGAGGTTAAAGGAATGGTTCAAGAGAAATATGATGCAGTTAAACAAGATATTCAAACAGTGGTTAAAGGCCTGTCTGAGGTAGTGTTGCAGATTGATAAAAAAGTGGATAACCTTGCTTCAGAGGTAGAGACTAAATTTAGAGCATCTGACACAAGAATTGATGAAATACAAGAAATTACACAAAAAATGGAAAATGAGATTACTATGATGCAATTTCGATCAATGGAGTTTGCTATTAGACTTAGAGGTCTAAAAGAGAACAGCAGAGAAGATCTTAAAAAAATTTGTGCTGAGGCTTTGGCAGTTTTGTTGAAGGCAGAACCTGATCTGGTTCTGTGTAAGATTGATAAGGCATATAGAGTCAATTCTCGTGTGGCAGTACAAAGGCAATTGCCTAGAGATGTAGTGATATATTTTACAGACAGAAGAATAAGAAATGATATTTTGCAAAACTCATTTGTTACAGCTGTTCAGGTTGAAGGAACTCAGATTGGAATCTTCAAAGAATTACCACCCAAAATGTTAAGAGATAGAAAGGATTTTGGATTTTTGGTGGCAGAATTGAAAAAACAGAATATACAATTTAGATGGGATGCTCCAATAGGTGTAATTTTGAGGATCAGAGGAGTGAGATACCGCCTTAATACTATTGCAAAAGCAGAAGAATTTTATTACAATGTTTTGAAAGCGGGCTCTCCTCCTCCACGTACATCTTCACCAATAGATAAGGATGCTCAACTACAAGTCGAGTCTGATAAAGAAACTGAAGAACAAATAAAACAGTCCCAAAAGGAGGCAAGGGAGGCAATGGGAGCTGTAGGTGGTGTTGTGATGGATCCTTTTGCACCACTGGAAGCTTCTCCTTTGGAAGAAATATCCAAAACTTTTACAGAAGTGTTGGCTTATGAATCGACAACATCTAAAGTGGAAGAGCAACGTGTGACCAGAGCAATGTCCAAGCAAATGAAGGAAAAGCAACAAGAATCTTACAAGCCACAACGTGAAAAGAGAGATAAAGGCAAGCAGCAAGCTGAAGTCATGGGAGGAGCTAAACCGAAGATTACTTCTGTACAAAAGAATCTTCAACAATTGCTCTCAAAACTTCAGACTGGATCAAATGGCACTTAAACTTTTGTCTTGGAATGTTAATGGATTGAACTCTCCACAAAAAAGAAGGAAGATATTTCATTATTTGAAACAAGTTCATAATGATGTTATTTGTTTACAGGAAACCCATATAAAATTGCAAGATCAGAAATATTTGATAAATTCAAGATTGGGAATGCAATTTGTTGCTTCAAATTCGGAAAAGAAGAATGGAGTGGTGATGTATATAAATAAAAGATTTACAGCTAAAATGATAGAAGTAGATGAAGGTGGAAGATTTATTGCAATTGAAATTATTATAGATAACGGACCAATTTTGTTGGTCGGAATTTATGCTCCAAATCAGCAACAGGAAAATTTTTATAAGATGCTTCATCTAAAAATCTTGGAATGGGACTATTCAATTATTATAATAATGGGAGATTGGAATGGAGTAATTCAACCGAAAATTGATAAAAAATCTACGGCCAAACTTGGGATTAAATTACCACAAGCCTTTTATGAACTGAAAGAGGATTTGGAACTGAAAGATATTTGGAGAGTTCGTAACCCAAATGAACTGGATTTTACTTTTTACTCGGACAGGCATAAATCCTTTTCCAGGATAGATTTTTTTTTGTTAACTACGAACTTACTTCCTAAAGTAAAGAAGATAAAGATATTTCCTAGGACTTTGACTGACCATAGTCCGGTCTGGATGGAAATTGAGATGGGCAATAGACAAAGAAGATCTTGGAGATTAAATGAGAATTTATTCAGATATGAAAAAAATATAACTGAACTTAAAAAACATTTAAAGGAGTTTTTTAAATTGAATCTGAATAAAGGTACCCCCATTGAAATAGTTTGGGATGCAAGTAAAGCATATATGCGGGGAGTACTAATTCAAATGAATTCTAAACACAGACATAATCAGCAGAAAAAGAGATTACAGTTGGAAAGTGAGATAAAAAAGAAAGAACAACAACTGATACAAAAACCAACAGATGGAAAATTGCAAATGGCTACAAAACTTTTGAAGGATCAATTTCAAATGCTTATAGCGGACCAGACGGCAACTAACTTACAATTTGCAAAGCATAATACATTTGCTAATGCTAACAAACCGGGCAGGTGGTTGGCTTATACTTTGAGGAAACAAGTAACAACACGAACTATTGATAGTACTGAGTATGCTGGTAAAGAAATTTACCAACAAGAATCAATTAAAAAGGCCTTTTTGGACTATTATACTAAGTTATATGCTAAAGATGATATACAGAACATTTTTATAGATAATTATCTAGAAGAAAAGAGAGTTTCTAAAGTTTCAATAGCTCAAAAGGAAAATCTGGAACAACTGATAACAGTGGAGGAGATTAGTTTTGCTATAAAACAACTAAAAACAGCTAAAGCTCCAGGCACGGATGGCCTAACTGCAGTTTATTATAAAACTTTACAAGAGGAAATGATCCAGCATCTCAAAGACTTATTTTGTAATATACAATTAGGAGGTAAGATACCTCCCTCATGGAAATCAGCCTTTGTTTCATTGATACCGAAAGAAGAATCAGGTCCTAAGAAACCAGAAAATTATAGACCAATATCTCTATTAAATACAGACTATAAAATTTTTGCAAAAGTGTTGGCCAACAGATTGATGCCAGTTATTCAAAAGGTAATTCATCATGATCAAGCAGGATTTATTCAAGGCAGATATATGAAGGAGAATGTTAGGCAAGTTATAGATTTATTGGACTATCTAGATAAGAATAAACAGATCTCTGCAGTGCTGGTTTTTTTGGATGCGGAAAAAGCCTTTGATCGAGTGAACTGGAATTTTATAATTAAGACTTTGGAAAAAATGGATTTTGGGGAGCGGTTTATACAAGCGATTGCTGCAATTTATCAAGAGCAGTATGCACAACTCATTATTAATGGATGTTCAACATCAAATTTTAACATACAAAAAGGCACCAGACAAGGTTGTCCATTATCCCCACTACTATTTATTTTAACTCTAGAAGTCTTACTCAAAGTAATACGGGATTCGAACTCTTTGAATGGAATAGTTATAAGGCAAGAGGATTACAGAACTAAGGCATTTGCAGATGATCTGGTGGTTACCCTATCACAACCTATGAAATCAATAATCCAGATGAAAGATATTATAGAAGATTATGGCATGGTATCTGGTTTTAGATTAAACCAGAAAAAAACTAAAATGATTGTTAAAAATTTGACAGAGAGCAAAAAAAAGGAACTGGAAAGAAAGGCAGGTTTTGAAATTGTCTCAAAGGTCAAATATTTAGGAGTACAAATCACAGACTCAAATATAAAACTGTTTCAAAATAATTATGAGGTTCTGTGGCAAAAGATACAAAAAGATATGCAAAACTGGAAGAAACTGCAGTTATCATTGCTGGGAAGAATATCAGCAGTAAAAATGAATGTTTTACCTAGATTTATTTTCCTATTTCAAATGATACCGGTGCTCAAATCAGATAAACCATTGCTAGAATGGCAAAAAGGATTGAATAAATTTATTTGGAACGACAAAAAACCAAGAGTTAAACTGAAAATAATGCAAGATACTTGTGAGAGAGGTGGTCTTAAACTTCCAAACCTTCGATTATACTATGAAGCAACTGCATTGATACAATTAAGTGATTGGTTTGGGAAAACTAAGACTGAATTGTTGAACATAGAAAGTCTGACCTTGTGTGGGGATGGCATGCATATTTATTTTATGATAATAAAGTGGACAAAGTGTTCAATAGTCATCTACTTAGAAATGCCTTATTGAGAGTTTGGAGGAAGCACCGAATCAATTGGGATTATAAGATTCCGTTCTGGCTGGATCTTGCTGATACCATGTGGAATACAAATATTAAGTCACTCGGGGGTTTTTTGTACAAAGAGTTACTTTATTTTGAAGAGGGCAGGTGGCGATTGAAGACTTTGGATATGCTGTTGGAAGAAGGGAAATCGTTGACTTGGTTGCAGTACAATCAATTACAGATGAGATGGAAAGAAGATCAACAAACTGGTTTAATGGAATATGAAGTAGAATTGGTTGAACAGATAAAGCAGATAGGTCCAATGCATATTAAGAGAGTTTATAATGTTTTGTTAGAAAGGGATTCAGAAAATGAGTTAGTTAAAGATTGTATGATTAAATGGGCACAAAATTTCTCTCAACCAGTTATGATGGAAACATGGGAAAAAATATGGGTTCAGAATGTTAAATTTACACAGTCACAAAATCTACGAGAAAACTTTTACAAAATGTTTTATAGATGGCATTTAGACCCCAAGAAATTGTCTTGTATGTACCCTAATGTGCAGCCAAAATGTTGGAGATGTGATTGTTTAGAGGCTACATATTATCATATATGGTGGACTTGCAAAAAGGTTAGGGCTTTTTGGATAAAAATTTGGTGGGTTATGCAAAATGTTTTAAAGAAAAAAATACAATTTTCTCCCCAATTTTTTTTATTGGGTATAGCTAAGGACTTTACATTGGGTGAAATAAAATTGATTTTGTATATGGTGACAGCAGCTAGGTTGTTGATTGCCCAATATTGGAAGACTGATGTTCTACCGACGGTGGACCAATGGATTCAGAAGATGGCTGGATTTGCAGAAATGGCGAAGGTTTCAGCTTTTTTAAAAAATCAGACCCATGAGAAGTATATACAGGATTGGAATAAATGGATTGAGTATGTACAGAATAAGTATCAGATTAGAAAATATTATGTAGCTTTCAGCTGAGGGGGATTGATGATTATATTAGCAAATAGTGAAAAGATATGGAAGGATGATTAACATATATATTGTTTGGAATTAATAGTATTGCACATAATGAAAGTCAAGGGGGTTGGGAGGGAAAAGGGAGGGGGAGGGTTAGGGTGGGATTGGGAGGGAATTATATTTTTTGTATATCTACATGCATTTTATAACGTTGGGGAAGGGGGGGGAAACGGGGGGGAAAATTTGTATGCAAAAAACTTTTTCAATAAAAAAAAATTTAAAAAAAAGCTCAGCACCTCTGCTGCTCCTTTCACTTGCTTGCTAAAATGTTGACTTCCTTTATTGTTCCACGCCTGTGGAGCAGTCTGCATCCCCAGTCTTCCCCCTCTTCCACCCACACAAAGTATCCCAGCTGAGTTGCCTCTTAGTCCTCTGGAATGCTCCCCCTCCCCCCTGGGAATCCAGACATTTCATCACACCTGGGGATATGTACATGATCCCTTTGTGGGCCAGATGGGTGGAGAGCTGTTAGCAGTTGGGGTGTCCCTGGAAAGCAAAGTTACTGCAATAATTTGTAGACACCAAAAAGCAAATGAGAGTCCAGGTGCCCTGGACTTCTCAGATAACGGAGCCAGCCCTGTTCCAAGAGCTGCCCTTAAAATATGCTACTAAAGAGGGAATTATACAGCGCTTGGGAGAGCAGATGTATATAGCTGCAGCCCAGCACAAGCTTCACCTGAGCTCAATTGGCTGCCCAAAGTGAATATTTCCCTGACGTTTTGTGATTTCTGTTTCTGAGGAGCTGACAGATGTTATCTCAGAACCATTGTAGCATATCTTTCAAAAATCCTGGAGCACCAGGAAAGTACCTGAGGATTGGAAAAGTGCTGATGTGGTTCCCATCTTCAAGAAAGGAAACTACAGACCAATCAGCCTAACATCAATACCCAGGAAGATACTGGAAAAGATAATCAAGAAACACATCTGCGAACAATCAGAAACAAATAAAATTATAATTAGTAGCCAGCACGGGTTTCTTAAAAACAGATCATGCCAAACTAACCTTATTTCATTCTTTGATAAAATTAGTAGACCAGTGAAATGCTGTGGACATAGTATACTTAGATTTCAGTAAGGCATTTGACAAAGTAGACCACAACATACTTCTCGGCAAGCTAGAAAAATGTGGAATAGACAACATCACCATCAGAGGGATTTGTAACTGGCTGACAAACTGTACTCAAGGAGTAGTCCTTAATGGTACTATGTCTATATGAAGGGAAGTAAGTAGTGGGGTACCACAAAGTTCCGTCTTAGGCCCAGTACTCTTCAATATCTTCATAAATGACTTAGATGAGGGAATAGAAGGGGAACTCATCAAATTTGCAGATGACACTAAACTGCCCTCAGTTTATATTCTGGTGGCTTCTCTTGTCAGTGTTAGTGCTAGTGGTTTTGGTGGTTCTTTGGTTGGGCTGTTTACTGTTAGCTTGTTTGGCAGTTCCTTAGTTGGGCTATTGTTTATCTTTGTGTTAATCTATGCTCATCTGGGTGTTCATTGATGGTGGGGAGGTGTTTTTGTCTTTTTGTTCCCTCTTGCTTGTTGACTATCCTTTTTGCACAATATGCAGAAGTTGTTTATGACTTATATGTCTATTGATGGTTGATTTGTCAGAGTTGTCAGCTTCTAGAAATTGTCTAGAATTTTTGGACTTTGCATGGTCTGAAATGGTCAGTTTCCCAGATTGCTAAATCTGTCCATACATTGTGAAATCATCCTGTCTTCTGACTGTGCTATGCTGATGCCATGAGATTATAATAGTCTGTTGGTAGTTTCTGAGATGGTTTTTATGCATGGTGATAGCATTCTTTTGTTGTTCGTTGGCTGTGCTGTATTGGGTTAAGTGGTCAGGCACTTTTTGCTCGAGTTGCGTGGATATCCTTTTTTTTTTGAAAACGTTTTTTATTATTTTTCTCAGAAACGTATCTTAAATGTAGTTTCTTATCTAACATGCATATTTTCTTTTAACTTTCATACTAATACAACCTTCATCCTAAACAATTTAAGTATATTTGGGGTTGTTCTTCTACCATTTCATCTCCCTTGTTTTACAATCTTCTCCTCTCTTTCCTTTCCCTCCCTTCTTCCATCTACTCTTCTACTTTCTTCTTTCCTCCTCTCCTTCTCCTTCTCTCCTTCCCCTTCCTTTCCCCCACACCTCCCTTCTTCCTCCCTTCTAATCTTCTCTCCTACTCTCCCCTCTCTTTCTTCCTCTCCTTTTCCCTTTCTTCTTTCCCTCTCTCTCCTTCCTCTCTTTTCTCCTCTATCCCTCTCCATTCTCTCTCTGTTGTATTCATTTTCAATTTAGTATTTTCCAAAGTGGTATTCAAGCAATCCCGATTGTTACTTTCTTTTCAATTACTTTTTCGTTTTACTAAATTCATACATGTCATCATAAATGTACATTGATATAATAACATTTTCTTTCCCCCCCTTTCCCCTTTTCTCTCTCATTTACTTATACCTTATCTAATTTATTTCTCTATAATCTTTTATTCATATTTCTTTTCTAACCATATCCGTTTTGTTGGAAGATGTTGTATAGATGATTTGTTTCCTTTTTCTGCTGTTCAGGGTTGCTGCAGTGTGTTTTTTGCTGTTTATTTCAAATTCCCTAAATTTTTAAGCTTCTAATTAATTTTTGTTTTGTTTAGAGTTGAAGCTAAACTCCCCCAGTAACTTTTAAAATTTGTCATTCTGAAGGTCTCTAGTGGCTTTAAAATTGTTAAGAGCTAATTTCCACCTTTGATTGTGGTAGTGAGGTTTATGAATTTAGTGTCCGTTAAAAGGCTCTGGCACAATTGTAGTAAGATGGTCAATCCCTTTGCCTCCAGGCATTGAAACTCACAGAAACCCACTGCCCTGAGGTCTCTTCACAAGGAGCAACTGTCTGGAGTACAGGTGGGCAATCTCCTGCCCCCTGATTATCCAGAAAAGTTTAAAGGAACCAGTCTAATCACCAGTTCCTTGGGCTTTGCCATGGCTCATCAGTTCCAGTTTTAAAGAGTCATCTTCATATCCCCCCCAGACGTCCTTGGAACAGAACCTTTTGCAACACATTTCTCCTCTGTACCAAGTACCTTTACCTCCTGGAATAAAACCATGACAAACTTTTAGTACAAAATTGACACACTTGCAGGGGTGAAATCCAGCAGGTTTTGACAGGTTCTGGAGAACCGGTAGCGGAAATTTTGAGCAGTTCGGAGAACCGGCAAATACCACCTCTGGCTGGTCCCAGAGTGGGGTGGGAATGGAAATTTTGCAATATCCTTCCCTTGCCATGCCCACCAAGCCCTGCCCACCAAGCCACATCACGTCCACCAAGCCTCGCCCACAGAACCGGTAGTTAAAAAAATTGAATTTCACCACTGGACACTTGGCCTCATAACTATCGACTGCAAATATAATTGACATTAACAGATTAATCTATTAATTTTAAATCCCCTCTCACAATCACTGAAACAGAAAACAGAATAAAACCCATATGCAGCTGTTCAGTTCACATGCATAGGATCAATAATGCATAGGATCACCCAATGCAAATTAGAGCCCTACATGGAAAAGGAGATACCAGATGTTTGAGATGCCTTCAGAACAATCTTAGGAACATGAGACATTATTGCTGATGTAGGCTGGATAACTGAGGATGCCAAAGAATACTGTATATAAGTCAGCAAGTGCCTCATCAATTATAGAGAAGCCTTTCATTGTGTGAATCGTGCCAAGCTGCAGAAAGTCCTTAGAAAAATGGAATCCCAGAAGATTCCGTTGTCCTCGTGAGCAGCTTATATACAAGTCAGGAAGTCACATTAGGGACAGAACACGGAGAAGCAGACCAGCTCCAGGTTGGTAAGGCTGCACACTCTCCCCTTATTTATTCAACCTATATGCTGAATATATATTAAGGGAAAGTGGGTTGCGAAAGAGCATGGTTTTAAAATTGGGGGAAGAAACATTGAAATCCTGTACTGTGCTAATGACACTGCCCTGATTACTGAAAATGTAGTATTAAAAGTCAAAGAGCACAGTGAAAAAATGGGAGTAAAACGACATATGTATATAAAGAATATCAAGTAATGATAACAGGTAAAACAACCAGCCCTAAAATCGACATGAAAAATAACAAAGTGGTACCGGTATATAGTTTCTGCATTTTAGGCTCAACCATGAACAATAAAGGAGCAAGTGGTCAATAATTATACTGCAGACTACAACTTGGTAGAGCAGCCATGAAGGTCTCAACAAATATGTTCAGATGCTGTGATGTGTCTATGCCTACAAAGACCAGAATCATGCAAGTCATAGTACTGCCCATGATGCTCTGTGGAAGCCAAAGTTGGACTTTGAGGAAGCAGAAAAAGAAGAGTATTTACACTTTTGAACTTTGAAATTGGAGAAGATTGCTGAGAAGACCGTGGTCAGTCAAGAAAGCAAACCAAGGGATCATCAGAGAAAAATCCCCAAAGTTCTCATTCAAGGTACAAAAGCTAAAGCTCAAATGATCTTACTTCAGATACGTTATGTGGAAAAGGTTCTCCTGCTGGGATGGATATAGGATGACATAGATAAAAGGGTTGGAAGGGACCTTGGAGGTCTTCTAGTGCAACCCCCTGCTTGAGCAGGTGACCCTATGCCATTCCTGATAAATGGCTGTACAATCTCTTCTTAAAAACCCACAACTCTGGGAGGCAAACTACTCATTTATGAATTGTTCTCACTGACAAGAAATGTCTTCCTAATTCTAAGTTGGATTTCTCTTTAACAATGTTCTATCCATTACTACTCTTCCTGCCCGCAGGTGCTTTGGAGAATTAGTTAGACCCTTCTCCTCTGTGACGGCCCCTTAACTGGAAGACAGTTACCATGTGCCCCCCCCCCAATTCTTCTCTAGCTCCCTCAACCATTCATCATACGATTTAGTCTCCAGATCCTTTATTGTTACTATTCTCTGCACACTTTCCAAGATCTCATCATATTTCTTGTATCGTGGTGAAATTTTGATGCTCTCTCTCTGTTGATGCAGCCTAGGATTGCCGTGGCTTTAGCAGCAGCAGCAGCAGCAGTGCACTGCCTGCTCCAACGTAAGTGGTAGTCCACTCGTTCACCTAGATCTCTCTCACAGCTAGCATTGGTGAGCCAGGTCCTGCCTATTCTGTACCTACAGTTGTCCTGTTCGGTTCATTGTTTCCTGCCAAGAGCATCTCCTTCTGCCTCTGAGGATGCCAGCGGAGCTGCTTAATGAAATATCAGGACAGCAGAAAACTAGGCAATGTTCATTCAACCCAAAAGCTCATCCCTTCTTGTACTAATTGGAAAGAGGAAGGAAGGAAGGGATTTTGCTATGTTTCTCAGTGGCTACTACTCAGCCATGTGTACAAAGAAAAATACAGACTCAGAGAGAACCAACTATCATGAAAGCAAATCATTTCCATACCTTAAATCTAAAAAATATAACCCAGACATAGCTCCCTAGATTGCTGTCTTTTCCCTGAATCCTTCTGGGTTTGAGGCCACCTGAGAGACACTCCAACTTCTCCCATGGGGGAAAAAAAAGTCTATAAAATGAAGCTACAGCTTCTCTTTAGAAGCCCATTTCAGATTCCTGCTCCTCCTCCTTTATTGTTTATTTTCCCAAGTTTACCTGTCTTTACCTGCTGTGTAGCTTGATTGGATTTCATTGCAGGTGAGACTCAGGTTTTCCTTTAACTCCCTCAGGGTTTGGGGATGAGGTTTCACTATTTAATGGAATTAAGGAATTTTATTAAAGCCATACATATCCTTAGAAGCCCATCCCCCCAATTAATTTCAAAAAGTTTTGCAAAATATTTTCATTTCAGATCAGTCTTGGGAGGACTTAGTATATTGGAAAGATATACTTCAGTCAGATGCATTCTCCAAAATTGTCATTTTTCTTACTTTGTTTGAGCCCCTTTTCCTGTTAAATTCCTCATCTCTTATCAGTGAAATATTTTCCAGGCATGAAATTAGATTTAACAGATTTTATGTTGGCCAAAATTGTTGGGCTGCCAAGTTGATTGATTAGCAGCCCAAGTCTCTCCTCAAAAGCGGAGGAGTTCTTGTGAAGCTTCCAATTGGAAAACTTCAAACAAATCAGTTTCAATTCTCATTTGCCCGGTTAAGATAACACCTTCTTAGGCACAGAGCTGATCTCTCTGCAGCCCTGAAGCAGGATGAAGTTGAAGCATGAATTATATTCACTCACAGCATAAGCAGAGAAGGGAAGGACTGTTGCAACTAGAAGAACTGCCACACTTGTTTCACCCGGGCATGGGCATGCTTCGCTTTTGCTTGGCCATTCCATAGTTTGAATTGGGGGAGAAAAGAATCATAGAATCATAGAACAGGAAGGGATACTAGAGATCTTCTAGTCCAGTGGTTCCCAAACTTTTTCAGTCCACTGCCCCCTTGGTGCTACAAACTCATCCTCAGGGCCCCCCACCCCCAACCCCTATAAATAGCATTGTTCGGAATAGCGGTTTGCATGACCCACTAAAGAAGATCGTAACAGTAAAATTCAAAACTGTAACAATTAATTGCACATTTATTCAAAATCCAATTTAAAAAATCTTTTGTTAATTCAACAACATTGTTGAACATGATCCAGTGATATCAGGTTTTCAAAGTCTGATACTCATTTATCAAGAACCTTAATAACTACTAACTTAGTAAACTCAGTAAAATTTAGTAACTACTTCACTGTTCAGTAAATTCTTAATGTGATGGATGGGCTTGATGAAGTGATACCAATTTCCCAATGTCTGGTTTTAAGTCACTTAGGAGTCTTAAATCACCATGTTCAGTAATCTGGAGTCGATTTCTTTGCTTGGAGAGAAGTTGGATCGGGTGAAATGCTCCCGGTTCAGACCAGATCGCCCGATCAGTAGCAATAGTGGCAGGTAGTTCAGAGAACCAGTAGCAAAAATCCCTGCCTCCCCCCCCCCCCCATCCCCAGCTGAGCCGCACGATCATCAAAGGCTTTTTAAAAAACTTTTAAAAGCTTTTTTTTTCCCAGCAAAAAAAATGCTTTTAAAAGTTAAAAAAAGCCTCTGATGATCGCATGGCTCAGCTGGGATCGCCAGAGCCTTTTAAAAGCATTTTTTACAACCTCTTTGGCTGAAGAGGTTGTAGAAAAAATGCTTTTAAAAGTAAAAAAAAAAGTTGGCCAAGCCCACCCAGTCACATTAACCCCCCACCAAGCCATGCCCACAGAACTGGTAGTAACAAAGTTTACATTTCACCACTGAGTTGGATGACCACACTGAAATCACGTTCCACCAAATATGATGTTGGAAATGCAACAAGGAGCTTCTTAACCACTGTCCATAGTGCAGGATAGCGATCAGAAATTTCCTTCTGTAACCAAAACTCTTGGTACGAGTTCTTAAACTTTGGCTTCAGCTCAATGTCATTTTGCTGCTCTATGAGTTGTTCCTCCACTACCCCATCTTCCTCAGTATCTGAAAATGGATTTTTCACCCAATCTGGAATTTCCATCAAAAGAAGATCCTGATATCGCTCAGACATATCTTTATGCAGCATGTCCAAATGGTCACAAAAAAACTTGCAGATCATCATCTTGTCTAACTTCCTGCCCAAGGCAGGAGTCCTTATACATCCCAGGCAAATAGTTGTCCAACCTTATTTTGAAAACCTCCAGTGATGGAGTACCCACAACTCTGGGAGGCAAGTGGTTCCATTGATTAATCATTTTCACTGTCAGGAAATTCCTCTTTATTTACAGGATTGATCTTCCTCTGATAACTTCCACCATTGCTTCTTGTTCTACCCACAAGTGCTTTGGAGAATAAATGACTCTTCCCTGTGACAGTCCGTCAAATATTGGAAGACTGCTGTCATATTCACTAGGCTAAACAGATTACTTTGGTAGTGGACTATTTGATTATTGTAGGTGGTTTTTTGGTACACTTGTGTTTCTAATTTGCCATCATAGCAAACCTCAAGGTTCTGTCCCAGGCCCCGTGCTCTTCAACAACTTCATCAATGATCTGGGTGAGGGGATAGAAGAGGGTGTTAATCAAATCTGCAGATGACACCAAGCTTGGGGGAGTAGCCAGCACTTTAGAAGATAGGCTCCAAATTCATGAGGATCTTGACAGACTTGAATACTGGGCCCTATCCAACAAAATGCAGGTGGTGAGAAAAGTAAGGTACAGAAGCCTTACATATAAGCAAGAAAAACCAAATGCACAGATAGAAAACAGGCAGTGTCTGGTTTAATAGCAGTAACTGTGAGAGAAAGCTAAGAGTCTTGGCAGACTATTATTTAAGTATGATCCAGCAGTCTGCTGCAGCTGCAAAAAAAATAAAACCAATACAGTCCTAGGACGCATCCACAGAAAGATAGTTTCAAGCTCATGTGAAGTGATGGTACTGCTTTATACTGCACTGGTGAGGCCACATGTGGAATACTGTGTCTAATTCTGATTACCAAGAAACAAATGGTTGAGACTCTAGAAAGAGTGCAGAGAAAAGCAACAAAGGTGCCAGGGTTATGACGGATTATATGGAGGCTAAACTGTAAGATGAATGATTGAGAGAACTAGGTATGTCTAGTTAATGAAGAGAACAAGTCTGTATGTATGTATTTATGTATTTATTATTTTTTTATTTATTATTTTTTTATTTAATGTTGCCACCTATTTGCCCATGGCAACTCAAGGCATCTTACAGAATATAAAACCACATTTAAAACAACAAAAACTAACAAAAAGAATCAAATAATATAGTACAATATAACAAAATCACCCCCCACCTCCCACACCCCGCCCTGGTGATAGCAGATTACATGAGCCCTTTAATGGGCTCCATCCCACTCTGGGTTCCCCAGGCCCGCTGGCAGAACCAGGTCTTCAGCGCCTTCCGGAAGAGTTATTAGAGTGGGGGCAAATCTAATCTGCCCCCAGAGATTTGCCCCCAGCAAATCTGATGTTCCAGAGAGAGGGAGCCACCACGGAGAAGGCCCTTCTTCTGGGTCCCACCAGGTGCATCTCCCTCGGGGATGGGACCTGCAACATTCCCTGCCTCTGATGGGTTGGGTAGATGTGACCAGCAAAAGACGGTCCCTCAGATCACCTGGTCCCAAGCCATGAAGGGCTTTAAAGGTGACAACCAGCACCTTGAATTGCACCCGGAAGCAAATCGGCAATCAATGCAACTCCCGCAGGAGAGCATGTGCACACCGGGGTCTGCACAAAACCATGCGGTCCACTGCATTTCACATCAACTGGAGCTTCCGAATCTCTTCAAGGGCAGCCCCATGTAGAGCGTGTTGCAATAGTCAAGACGGAAAGTGACTAGGGCATGACTGTTGGTCCAGAAAAGGGCGTAACTGGCACACAACCCGCAGTTGCGCAAAGGCCCTCCTGACCATGACCGCCACCTACTCTTTGAGCAGGAGTCATGAGTCCAGAAAAAACCCCATATTATGCACAGGGTCTCTTTGGGGTAGTGCCACCCCATCCAAGGCCAAAGGTGGCAATTCTCCCTGAGCCAACGAACCCCAAACCCAGAACCATTCAGTCTTGCAAGGGTTTAGTTTCAACCCGCTGCTCCTCATCCAACCCCCGAACAGCCTCCAGGCACTGAGAGGGAGGACATGACATCACTTAACTCACTTCGGGATGACACATACAGCTGAGTATCATCACCATATTGGTGATACCTCAGTTCATGGTGATGATCTCACCCAGCGGCTTCATATAAACATTGAACAGGAGCAGCGAGAGTACCAAGCGCTGCAGAACCCCGTAAAGTAGTGGGTGAAGGCTGGATCTCTCCCCTCCTATCAACACTGACTGAGAGCGGCCGAAGAGGAAGGAGGTGAACCAGGCTAACACAAGGCCTCCCACTGCCATCCCCTGAAGCCACCCCAGGAGAATGCCATGGTCGATGGTTATCAATACAATGCAAGGGCGGGCTGAGGATTTTGCACAGTATCTGCACGATAAAATCGCTCAGATTCGGGAAGGCTTGGACTCTGACTGGGTAGATCCAGGCGGGTTGACTGAGGCTGGTCTTGAGAATGTTATCTGGGATGAGTTCGACCCTGTGACTCCCGAGGACGTGGACAGGATCCTGGGGAGGCTTAATGCAACCACATGTTTACTGGACCCGTGTCCCTCCTGGTTGATACTGGCCACCCGGGAGGTAACATGAGGCTGGCTCCAGAGGATTATAAATGCTTTTTTGAGGGAGGGGTTCTTGCCTCCTGCCTTGAAAGAGGCGGTGGTGAGGCCCCTCCTCAAGAAGCCTTCTCTGGACCCGGCTGTTTTGGCAAACTACCGTCCGGTCTCCAACCTTCGCTTTATTGTGAAGGTTATGGAGAGTGTGGTTTCACAACAGCTTCCACAGTACCGGGATGAAACCGTCTATCTAGATCCGTGCCAGTCTGGCTTCAGGCCTGGGTACAGCACAGAGACGGCATTGGTCGCATTGGTTGATGATCTCTGGAGGGCCAGGGACAGGGGTTGCTCCTCTATTCTGGTCCTGTTAGATCTCTCAGTGGCTTTTGATACCATTGACCATGGTATCATGCTGCGCCAGTTGGGGGGGTTAGGAGTGGGAGGCACCGTGCTGCGGTGGTTCTCCTCCTATCTCTCTGACCGGTTGCAGTCTGTGTTGGCAGGGGGGCAGAGGTCGACCTCGAGGCGCCTTGCTTGAGGGGTGCCGCAAGGGTCGGTCCTCTCGCCGCTCCTATTCAACATTTATGTGAAGCCTCTGGGTGAGATCATCCGTGGCTTTGGGGTGCGATGTCATCTGTACGCTGATGATACCCAGCTGTACATCTCCACCCCAGACCACCCCAATGATGCCCTTGAAGTGATGTCCCAGTGTCTGGAGGCCGTGCGGGTCTGGATGGGGAGGAGCAGGCTTCGACTCAACCCTTCCAAGACCGAGTGGCTGCGGATACCGGCGTCCCAATATAGCCAGCTGGTGCCATCGCTGGCTATTGGGGGCGAATCATTGGCCCCCACAGAGGGGACTCGCAACTTGGGTGTCCTCCTGGACTCACGGCTGTCTTTAGAAGAGCATATGATGGCCGTGGCCAGGGGGGCTTTTTATCAGGTTCGCCTGATACGCCAGTTGCGCCCCTTTCTGGCTCGGGACTCCTTATGCATGGTCACCCATGCCCTCGTCACATCTCGCCTGGACTACTGTAACGCTCTCTACATGGGGCTCCCCTTGAGGAGCACCCGGAGGCTCCAACTGGTTCAGAATGCGGCCGCGCGGGTTATTATGGGAGTGATGCGGCGCTCCCATGTAACACCTCTCCTGCGCAAGCTGCATTGGCTCCCGTTGGTCTTCCAGGTGCGTTTCAAGGTATTGGTTCTCACCTTCAAAGCGCTCCATGGCTTAGGGCCAGGGTATCTATGAGACCGCCTGCTGTTACCGATAACCTCCCACCGGCCAATACGCTCTCACAGAGAGGGCCTCCTCAGGGTGCCGTCAGCCAAGCAATGCTGGCTGGCAGCCCCCAGGGGGAGAGCCTTCTCAGTGGGGGCACCCACCCTGTGGAATGAGCTACCTCCCAGAATACGACTGATCCCGGACTTCCGGACCTTCCGTAAGGCCCTGAAGACATATTTATTCCATCAAGCGGGCCTAGCCTAAATAAATTTTTTACTGGGATTTTAAATTTTATAGGATTTGGGGTTTTAAATTGGGAGGCCGATCGATTTAATGCATTTTTAAATTATCTTAACTTTCGTATTTATGTATCTTAATTTCAGCTGTTCACCGCCCTGAGTCCCATTTGGGAGAAGGGCAGCATACAAATTAAATAAATAAATAAATAAATAAATAGTTGCTGAGGGGTCAAGTAGAGCAAGGATGGATGCACCCCCATCCCTCTCCTGCCAGAGATCATCCAAAAGTGCAGCCAATGCCGTTTCTGTCTGAAATCCAGGCCTGAATCCTGATTGGTAGGGGTCGAGATAATCCGTTTCATCCAGAAACCTCTGGAACTGCCACTCAACCCCTTTCTCGACAACCTTCCCCAAAAAGGGAAGATTGGAGACAGGTCGGAAATTATCCAACCAGATGGAGTCCAGCGATGGCTTCTTAAAAAGAGGGTGAACCACAGCCTCCTTAAAGTGCTGGGGCACCACCCCCTCCTGTAGGGAAGTATTAATCTCCGCCAGAGTCCACCCGCCTGTCACCTCCTGGGAAGCTTTCACAAGCCAGGAGGGACATGGGTCTAATATACAGGTGTTTGTGTGCACACTCCCTAGGATCCTGTCCAGTGGTGAGTTTCAAATTTTTTTACTACCGGTTCTGTGGGTGTGGCTTGGTGGGTGTGGCATGGCTTGGTGGGCATGGCTTGGTGGGCATGGCAGAGAAAGGATACTGTAAAATCTCCATTCCGTCCCCAATCCAGGGGAAGGTTACTGCAAAATCCCCATTTCCTCCCGATCAGCTGGGACTTGGGAGGCAGAGAATAGATGGGGGCGGGGCCAGTCAGAATTTTTACTACCAGTTCTCCGAACTACTCAAAATTTCCGCTATCAGTTCTCCAGAACTGGTCGGAACCTGCTTAAACCCACGTCTGATCCTGTCCACTTACTTGGGAACAACAGGGTCAAACTGTTCCCAGATAACAGGGCGAGAACCTGCCTCGGGCTTCCAACAGATCAGCAACCACGCTGGCATCTAACTGGGTTAGAAGACTAGCAGTCTTCCAGTACTTAACAGAATTGAGAGTTGGAGGTCTTCAAGTCCAACCCCCTGCTCAAGCAGGAGACCTTATACCATTTCAGACAAGTGGTTGTCCAATCCCTTAAAAACCTTCAGTGATTGAGCACCCACAACTTCAGAAGGCAAGTCATTCCACATCACTGGAGGTTTTCAAAAATAGACTCCAAGGTCCCTTCCAAATTTATTATTCTGTGTTCTAATAAAATAACAAGGTCCTTCATTCAGAATGTTCCCCAGAACCCATATCTGGTTCTTCTATTATCATAATTCTGTTGACTCGGAGTCCTTACCAAATTATGGATTACACTTTGATGCCCCCTCATAATGACCTGGATGTCATCACTTCATACTACCTGGCATACAATTAAGCCTGTTCATTCATAATGAAGCCTACTCTTTCAAACATCCAAATATCTTAGCCCCATTTTGATCAAACCATATCACCATTAGTCACATCTATTAGTTCCTTCCTTTTTCTCCTTGTCTCCTAGATACACAATGCATCTTTTACAAATTAACAGAGTTGGAAGGGGCCTTGTAGGTCATCTAGTCCAAACCCCACCCCCCACCCAGGAGACCCTATACCGGTGTTGGCGAACCTATGGCACACATGCCGGAAGTGGCACGCAGAACCATTTTTCCAGGCACGTGAGCCATCGCCAAGCTCATCTGAAATTGAGCATGAGCATGCACCCCAGCTGGTGTTCAGGCCTCTGGTGCGCATGCGCACAATTCAGGGGACCCAGCTGGTCTTCGGAGCTCTCCTGCGCATGTGTGTATTTGTGCATGCACACAAGATGACTGGTGCGTGGTGTGTGCACGCAGAGTCAGTGTTTGCGTGCATGCATTGTGCACGCAAAAGCTGTGCACATGCGTATATGGTGAGATTGCGCATGCAGCACACATTAGTGTGCATTCGCAAAAGCTGCACGCATATATTGATGGTGTGGTTGTGCATGCAGCGCATGGTGGGGGCATGCGTGAAAGCTGTGCACATGCATGGGGAGGAGCCGCGCACTACCGCAGATGGCATGCGAGCGCGCACAGCGCTCAAAGTGCATTCCTGTTTGGCAGTCAGTAAATAAAAGGTCCGCCACCATTTCTGACTGATGGCAGCCCAGTCTCTTCTTGAAAGCTTCCAGTTATCAAGCTCCCACAACTTCTGAAGGCAACTTCTGTTCCATCAGTTGATTGTTCTCACTGTCAGAAAATTTCTCATTTCTAGGCTGAATCTTGCCTTGTTCAGTTTCCATCCATTTTCCTTCTCTGGCCTTTGGATGGTTTGGAGACTAGCTTGACCCCCTCCTCTCTGTGGCAGCCCCTCAAATATTGGAACATTACTATGCCTCCCCTGGTCCTTCTCTTCACTAGACTAGCCAGGGCCAGTTCCTGCAACCGTTCATTGTATGTTTTAGCTCCAGTCCCCTAATCATTCTGGTTGTTCTTCTCTGCACTTTTCCTAGAGTCTCAACATCCTTTTTTATAGTGTGGTGACCAAAACTGGATGCAGTAGTCTAGGTGTGGTCTTATTAAGGCTTTATAGAGTATTAGTACCTCCCTTGATCTTGATTTAGAATAGAATAGAATAGAATTTTTTTATTAGTCATTTTTTTCTTGGACACAGAAGAAATTTGTCTTGGTGCATATGCTCTCAGTGTACATAAAGGAAGATACATTCACCAAGAATCATAAAGTACAACACTTAATGATAGTCATAGGATACAAATAAGCAATCAGGAAACAATATCTACAGTATATAATCTCATTTATCTTATTTATTAATTTGTGTCCTTTACCTCTTACCTTCCAAGCTGCAGTCTTCCCTATTTTCACCAGACCGACCTATTGCCCATCGCAGTTTTGGTCCCTGAAGTCTTTCACGTAATACTTTTTTAGCCAAAGGAATAAAAAGGAGCCTAGGTTACCTGCCTTAGTTGCAGCCACACCACCTGCAGCATTTCATGCAAATGGAAAGAACATAATACATTCTCCTCTTCTTCATAATGCAGTCAACACTGGACCATTTGGCTAGTAGACACGAGCCTAAGCTGCTCAGTCTTCTGTTTAAGCCATGATCTCTCATCTAAAGACTACCTTGCAAGCCAGCATAGTGTACCCATTTCTCATTACCTGATAGGTATAAATGACTCGCCCCAAAGATGCTTCTTAAATAAGTTGATTCCGAAGGCAAGAGTTATTTTTTACATAAGAGAAGTCAGTGGCAACCAGACATAAAGAACCTGACTTGGGGCCTTTTGTATAATATTTGTTGTGTGGACTCTGTTCTGGAGTTTGTTTCTGGGAATTGACAGATTTGACTATCTAAAAGGCAGAATGCTGGAGACTTTTGCTCGGAGACACCAGCTCGGCTACTTGTCCTAAAATCAGATCTCTGCCCATGTTGGGGTCCAGGGCTGATTTTTGCCCTGGGAGTCTAAGGAAGGTCAGCCTCCAAAGAAAATGGCCGATTCTGCCAGTACCAGGATCTCGGGCGGGCGGGCTCTTCAGGTGGATGGCTCCTCTCCTAGGGAAAGCTGGTCAGTGCCGCCCTCTAGAGGCCTCTGGTTTCTCATAAGTCTCCAGATGGAACCAAAGGCTGAGATCATGCTTATTTCTAGCTCTGCCTCCCATTATTTTCCCAGAAGTTGTAACAGAAATAACCACTTTGAAAGCAATGTTTCTAGGAAGGGAAACACCTTCCTGAATTTCCAGCCCATCTGGAAAGCAGCTTCTGTGCTGCTGTGTGGGTGGAAGTGGTTATTTTGAGTACATCAACAGATAGAAAAGATGGCATTTCCACCCCAACGCAGCAGGGCAGCCTTCCAGAAATAATCCTTTTGTTGGGACGTGGGGTTCTTTGCCCCGTGGCAGAGGAGAGGCGGTTTGAGGGGGGGACAACCCATTCCTCATCAGCCACTGCAGCCACCAGTGGGTTGTAGCTTTTTGTGTTCTTCCAAAATGATGCAGCCAGAGGAGGGAGTGTTTGTCCAACCTGGGCAGCAGACTGTCTTTCATTCAAAGAGCTTCTTTAAGATTATAGATAGAAAGGAAGAAAATACCAAGAGGCTGTTTTGGGGCCAGCTTTTAGAGAAATGGGCACAAGGTTTCAGTTTTCATGGCCCACCCATCCTTTCTGCCCACAGACTTCCACGTTGTTGTTCAAAAGACCACCTTTTTCGTGGCTATTCCAGAAATCTGCTTGGATTCAGCAAGGATCTCCTGAGCGGGAGAGACGAGCAGCATGGCCAGAAGAGCTGACTCGTGCCAGGGCAACTTCCAAAGCCACAATGCAACTGCAACAAAATAGACAGACTTCAGAAGAGAAGTCACTCAGCTGTCCTTAATCTATAAGGTGCAGCATCTACGAGATTTAGGTATAGCTGTAGGCTTGTTTGTATATTAAAATAACTCTTCCCAGACATCAAAATGCCTTTTTGCATTGCTAAGGTTGTGCGCCTCAGCTCAGCTTCTGATGCCAAATACCCAGAGTCTGCCTATCAATCATGCTCATCAACTCCACAGTCACGCTCAAACATCGGCGTCTCTCTATGGATTTAACGTCCATGCCTCCTAGAAGTTTTCCCTCTTTCCCGAGTGCACTAGTTGGAAGAAAAGACTGAAGTTAGAGGAAGGCAGCCTCTTGGTGAATGCAAAAGAAACCTCCAGCCCCTCTCACTGCCTGGATTTGGACTCCTGCCTTGAGCAAGGTCACCCCTTAGGTCAGATGTATTTACCGTTCTTGTTATTACCTTTTGTGAATTGTTTTGGAAGGCCTATCTTGATGATTTTAATAAAATATTTCATACAGAAGATATTAATTCAGGTATTATTTACCTGATATTCTGAAATATTCAAGTCAAGGGGGTGAATTTCAGTGTGTGTTAGGTTTGCCTGGTATCATAAGGAATTGTTCAATCCAGTTGATTGAATAGATCTACAGTCAATACACCAGTCATGAAAGGGCGAATGCTGCACATTTCAAGACTCAGAGATTGCCTGGGGAGCAGTGAGAAGAACTTGATGTAGATTCAGGGGAACATCTGGTGGTTTCAGTCCTGCCCATCTGGAGGAAATTCCTTCCTCTCTGATTCCTTGTGCTGTTGCTCTTTAATTGTTTTACTTGTTTACTTTTTTATGCAGTTTGTAAGACACCCAGAGTATATGCCTACATTAAATCAAATCAATTGAATGAAATTAAGTGATTCCCCTCTAGTCGCAGCCACCATGTTTCCACCTGTATCCCACAGGGTACCAAGTGAAAGGGTTTGCCCAGGGCCTGAGCAGCCATGAGTGGGAGTGTGCCCAGGGCCCATCTCATCGAACAAATCTCTCTGTGCCACCCCAGAAGGGATGCATTTTTATTGATACTTCCTTCTGTCAAAGCTGCAGCCGGTTGCAACCCTCTGAATTTCCCTTGGAAAGGAGGAGTCTGTAGAGAAATGGAAAGTATGGGGGAGGCCTAGGCCCCAGAAGATATTTGCAATTTCCTCTTGATCCCTGAAGGATTCCGGCTTCCTCTAGACAAAAGGAGGAGGGGTTGAAGGTAAGTCCAGATTCTTCATTTGCGCTAGAGAAACAATCAGCTCTGTGCCCCACTTGCTCTTCCCAGGGGGGGGGGGGGGGGGGCATCGCATCATCCAGTAAGCCCAGTGAGCAGGAGGGCTCTGGCACCCGTTTCCGCCTCTCGGACTTTGCAGGAAAAAGAGGCTTGTTTTGGAGGAGGGGGCCAGGATCAGAAGCTAGCTGAGCCTTTGGCCAAGGGCTGCATGGGGGAGGCCTTTGGGGGGAAATGAGCCATAAGCAAGGAGAGAAAGTGGGGCTGCCAAAAGGCATGAAGAGAGACTTTGCTGGGGGGCTTCAGTGGTCACGAGGGAATCTGCAAAAGGGTTTGCAAGGAGCTCATTCTCCAAGCTTCCCAAGAGTGGGGAAAGGGTGGTCGGTCTCTGGGCCGGTTGAGCAGTCCAGCCACTTCCATGCTACCCAGCTTTTGCCCCACAAGCAAAATTCAACTGACTCTTCAGGTCAGTTTGATGCGAAAAGTCCAAGGAGAAAATTCGAAATTGATCCAAAATGCTAACATTAAGTTCCCTTGTTACTTTTTTTGTTGTTTTGCACTGCAGAGAGCTTCCAATCATGGAAACGTTGTCCATCTCAGGGCCAAACCCCAGAAGACCTCCTGCTCCTTCAACCAGGTCAGAAAAGCTGCCAAAGCAACAGGCCTGGGCCCCCCAAAACCACCCCGGCTTTTGCAGGGAGGGTGAATGAGACTTGCTGCGTTAAAAATGGCTAGACACAACATGATGCACTGCTGTCTCGCTCCAGCTAGCCAAATCTCACCTTCCAATCCATTTCTTTAGCCTTCCCGGAGCCTCAAGAAGCAGGATTGGCTTTTGGTAGTGCCAGGATCTGAACCAAATACAGACCAGAGGTTAATTGAAATGATAATTGATTGTTTTGTTAATTGGTTAATTGCTGTGGGAATCAATTCTCAAAGCCCCCAAGCACCTGGATAAAGGGGAGAGGAGAGGATGACACAAAAGGGAGAGAGAAGGGAGAAGAGAAGAGAAGCGAAGCCATGGCCAAATGGGCGGCTCTTGCAATCTGCCCTGGGGGGAATCCATTGCTGGCCACTGAGTCATGTCGTGCCTCCCTAGGAGGGACTGAAAAGGGCTTAAACAAACATGAAGCGATGCAAAGAGAACATTCCTTAGCTCAGCAACTCAGGAAAACAATGGGGGCAGAGGGAGGGCAGTCCCACAGCCATGGCAGCCCCACTCGCATTCCTCAAAGGCACCGGCCAGGTGGGCACAGCTCTCAGGATGCACCTGGTTCCTGTCCTAGCACATTAGGTTAGCAACTGAACATAGCTGCTCATCATCCCTGGCTGTGGTCGGGAGCCCAGGGGCCTGGGGAGAAAAGAAGGCAGCCCCAGCCCCAAGAAAGGGCCTGCTGGACAGACGAGCCTGCCAGGATGGTCTCCTAGGCACTACCAGCCTTGGGGCAGGATCTGAACTTATCTCCCTTAAAAAGGGACCGGACTCTCTAGTGCTGGATTGCCCCGATCTCCCCTTGCCTGGGGGAGGCAGCGGTATTGCAAAGCAGCCACAATACTGGCAGGATTTGAGCTGCTGGAAGCAGAGTTTGGTTTTAAGGGCTCCTGGGGGCTAGAAGGACCTCATTGCAAGTGGAAAGAGGGCGGGATCTTGACCTTTTAGCAATCCTAATTATGGCAAAGCCGTGGCTCTGTATAGCCAATCAGATCAAGTTTTGTAGAAAACAAAGACTTGGGGAAGTGGATGGTCCAATCCCAAGAATGTGAGGAGGGAACCCGATGTTTATGAAATGTATGAATGGGCTGGGCTCTTCAGCTGAAGCCATTGGATGGGCAGAGCTAGCCCTTTCCTGGTCTCTCCCCAGAGGACAAGCTCTCTTCCCAGGAGGACCCAGGCACACACAGGCAGCTGCTGCTGAACACAGCCTCCTGGCATGGCAAGATCTCCTGATGCCTCCAGAGGTGACGGGTGATGTCAACCCCTTTTTCTCCATCTTCTCCTCTTTGCTCTATTTTGCAGGTCTCGTGAGAATTCCTGAAGTCCCCCACATTTCCTTATCATTCTTCCAGCCAGCTTTCTTCTCGCAAATGTTGGACGGAGAACTGATAAGGGAATGTGGGTGACCCACACGACCAGAACCCACTCCAGAGGCTGCCTGGAGGCCAGCACTAATGGGGTGTTGGGGTCGCATGAAGAAATACCCGTTTTGCCTTCTTTTGAGTAGCTCAGCAAACTGGATGTCTGAGCAGCCAGATATATTTAATGAAACCTTTAAGGGAGTCTAGCCAAATGTCAATTTTAGCAATTTGATTAGCTTTCCCGCTGAATTTGAACACAGTTGGAAAGGTGAGACTACGCTTCTTGTTTTGGAGATTTTGGGAAAAGTTCTCTAACATCTGAGCAACGATCGTACTCTAACCTTTTTTTCAAGTACAATCTACATTTGCTGTCAGGAATTTTAAAAAATCATTATATTCTAAACATTGCAATTTCCTGATGCTATTTATTTTTTCCAGGAGGCTCAGGAGGTTCTTGAAACAGGATCCTAATTCAAATGCACCATTTGAGTTGAAAAAAAAACATTTTAACATTTGCTAACTTTTCTTTTAAAAGAATGGCGAGACACTGAGAGTAGTAGAGGTAGAAAAACAGCTCCAGAGATGATGACCATAATCCTTGCCTGCTGCAGACTGTTGACCCGCAAAAAAGCATCCCTGGATGGAGGACAAAAGAAAGTGGATTTCCTTTTTTTTAAAATTAATGCACGAGTCTTCTGCAAGCTATGACCATCGCTTCTGCAAAATAATGTTCCCTGCAATAAACACCAAAGGGAATATAGAATTACTTCATGCAGCAGGCTTAGTAGTTCATAAAACTTTTTCATTTCCATTTAATTGTATCCACAACGGCATCAATGTCTGCTGTTTGGCCAGATGTTCTGAGCACCATTTAATTCCACAATAATTCTCAGAGAGAGCAGCTGCCAGAAGGATGGAGGTTTTCATTTGTTGCAGGGGCACCAAGTTCCTGTGAGTCTTTTAGGGCAAGTGCATTAGGTGAGGAACCAGCTGTGAGCATGGAGAAAACCTGCGAGGGCACTAGAGATTGTACTGCCGAACGTTCCAAAGGAAGGTGCAACAGCCACAGCCGAGGATTCAAATCCCTGCACTTCTTTGAAGTGTTATATATACCTGCAAGCTCTCAGAGTTTTACACCCAAGTGCGTGTGTGCAGGCAACCCCTGTTCAAGGAGTGGCATTCTTGTCTCTCAGGCCGGAGAAAGAAAGTATGCCAGAGAGCATTTCTTCAAGGATTGGTGTGACATGTTCAGACCCACAACGTGCAGGTGGGTTAATTCAGTAATCAAGTTAATAAAATCAGGCTGACTTGGCTCTTTATTTCAATACTTACATGCCGGCTTTTAATTGAAAAAGTATTCAGAAGATAAACATGGCTAGGAAAAAAACATGTTGGTTAGTACTTGATAAAGACGGAAACAGTTTGTCACAGACCGGTGAACATCAGGAGCTCAACAATTTCTGAGCTGTGAAATTGAACAAATAAATATTCCCCAAATATTCATTTTCTGTCGAACAGGGAAACAAGTAGAAAGGGCAGAGAAGGTGGGAGGAGCAGTGTGCCTTGTGTGTGCGTAGGGGCTAGTAGGGAGGGGGAGTTGGGTGGGAAGGACGTGCATTTCATCCAAGGATAGTTTCTGCTTAGTCATTTCAAAATTCAGTCACAAAGCTGGCACCTCCAGAAGAGAAACCTGTAATAATCTGATCTATGGCAAACATTTATAAGTAAACTGAAAGTGTTATTTCAAGTCACAAAACATTCTCAGCACAAAATCAGGATTGGCCAATAACAAAGTTCCTGTCTCCTCCAGCAGACATCTCCTGTGTAGGATTCCAAATTAAAGCATCTCTTCTGTGGTGACCCCCCCCCCCCATGCTCTTGCTGTCGCTTAGGGTCCTTAACATTCCACTGCCTGGACCTTCATCCCTCCTTGAGAGGCAAGGGAAAGGGCTGGTCTCCTGGTCTCTTCCTGGGAGTTGCCTCCTTCATCCCCGTCTCTGCATCTCTTCCAACTTCTCCAAATCCTCTTTAAGGTTCATCTGGAGGGTAGGAAATGAGCATTGGAAAAACCCACAGAACAGCCAACTTAAAAAGGAAACTTTACCTTTGAAGATCCGTTGCATTCAAGTGCTAAGTAGAGTCTCTGAGACTCACACCTTTGTTTTACCTTTATCCCACCACCTTGGAGGGTGGGAGGGCGGAGGCAGGTAAAGAGCCTCTCAAGTGAAGCTTATTCCTGGTAGTAACTGCACAATTGCAAATGTCTACACAACTGTCTATAGGACAGTTTGGAGGAGATTAACTTTTTGCAGGATAATTCCTCAACTTTCCACTGTAGTCCCTTTGCAACATTGACCAAGATTAACCTAGGATATCCATGGAGCTGGGAATTCTTTGTTTCTTCTGCGAGCATGAAAAAGGCAGCAGGGAAAGTGTGGCTGGATCATGCACTCCGGTCAGCCTGATCATTTGGCACCCCTTGGGCCCAGGGCAGCTTTGCTTGGTGTGGGGCCAGTTCCGTTCACCAGGAAAGCAGCAACTCAACCCTAGCAGCAAAGCCTGCTGCACACCAAATTGGGCTTGGGCACTAGGGGGTTGAGTGCATTGTCCTGGACAGCCCCCCCCTCCTGTGAAGCCCCGCAGCATCTCCAGCCTGGGAAGAGGCCCAGCCAGCAGGCTCCAATGGCTTTTTGCAAGGGAGGGGGAGGAGAGGAAGCCACACAGCTAGGGAGCAGGGAAGGGCCTTGCGAAACAGAGAGGCAGATGGGAAGAGCCTGTGGCCCTTTCCCTCTGCATGTCTGTCCCCAAGCAGCCAAGATGGACTCCTAACTGCCCCACAACTCACAACTCACCACTGGCTTTTCTGGACTCCCTGTGTCTCATTGGCCTTCAGATCCACTTGCTAAAATGATGGAAGCGCACAAAAGGCATAGGACCTAGTTACCTTTGAGACCGCCTGCTGCCACCGACGACCTCCCACCGACCCGTCGCTCCCACAGAGAGGGCCTCCTCGGGGTGCCATCAGCCAAACAATGCAGGCTGGTGACCCCCAGGGGGAGAGCCTTCTCTGTGGGGGCACCTACCCTCTGGAATCAGCTGCCCCCAGAGATAAGGAGAATCCAAGACCTCGGCACCTTCCGCTGTGCCCTTAAAACTTTCTTCTTCCAGCAAGCCGGGCTGGCTTAACAAATAATTTTAATTGGTTTGTCTTTTTAAATGTGGGGCCAAACAGAGATATTTGTTTTAATTGTTTTTAATGTTTGTATTGTATGTTTTTATTTGGCTGTACACCGCCCTGAGTCCTCAGGGAGAAGGGCGGTATATAAATTTGAAATAAAATAAAATAAAAAAATTAAAATAAAAAGTCAGGCAAACTCTTCCCTGCACCACCCGGAGCTGCTGTTAGCCCAACCATCCTTCACCCGACTGCCTTGGGGAGGGGGTGGGGGGGCAAGAAGGGTTCCGCAGAGCTTACAGGGGTGTTGTGCTTATCGGGGGAGGAAGAAATTGTCAGGTCTTTCATTAAAGGCGCTCGGTCCTTTTTATTCATTGACTTCATATGCCCTTCCATCAGTGGCGGATTAAGGCTCCCTGGTGTCCTAAGCGCTGACAAATGCTTAATTTAATTTAACTTAATTTAATTTAAGGCGTGCATAAGCGCATCAGAGTGCCTACCGTCCCTGTCCTAATGTTCCCTTTTATTTGTATCCATTTCATGTATCCATAATCATGTTTATACTTATATCTGTTACCTAATGCATGCTTGAGTAAAATAAAATAAATAAAGCAAATAAAATCGTGGCGCCCCCTCCTTTCAATGAAACCCAATCTTCCGGGGGGGGGGGTGCCCTAAGGACGCGCTTCGCCTGCTTAATGGGGGAGACCCCGCTGCCCTCCAGCACCAGGGAGCCGCAGCTGCCTTGAAAGGGAGCCGCAGGACACGCGGCCGCAGCTTAAGAAGCAGCCCCGGGAGCCGGGAAGGAGGCGGCGGCCAAGAGGCGGGCGGGGGGACGGCTCGAGGGCTGCCGACGGCGCTGGCAGCTAAGAGGGCGGCGGAGGCAGCTGTCCCTGGTCGGGGCGGGCACTGGCGGCCCTGCCGGCGGCGGCTTCGCGGGGCTGCTCGGGGGCGGCCCGGGCTGGGTTTCCCTCCAGCCGGGAAGGCCTCGCCGGGCCCCCGAGCGGCGCTGAGCGGAGCCGACCCTGGCCTCGCCGCTTCTCAAAGGGAGCGCCGGCAGCCGCCCTCGGGAGGCGGCGGCGGCGGGGCGGGGCGGGCGCGGGAGAAGACGGAGGGCCGAGCCGGGTGGGGCCCGTGGGGAGGGCGGGCCCGTCTCTCCTTTCAGAGGGGAAGCCGCCGCGCTCGCTCCTCCGCCCGGCGCCGGCCTCTGCGTGCCGAGCGCTCCGTGCCCGGCGGCTCTTTTGTCAGCCTGCCAGGGCGGCTCAGTTCGAGGCGGGAAAGCGCTGAGTCGGCCGGGCGCGCGGAGCCGGCGGGAGGGGGAGCCCCGACCGTCTCCCCGGGGCCCGGCCCGCCCTGACCGCCCCCTCGCTCGGCGACAGCGGTTCGGAGCGGAGCTGCGGAGGGGCCCGGAGGCGAGGCGGGGGGGGGGGGGCGCTCCGAAGCGGGCGTGAGGGCAACCCGCCCCCGCCCCGCTGGGAGACGCGCTGAGCCCCCGGAGGGCGAAGGAAGGCCAGGCAGGAGGTGGGCAAAGGCGCCGGAGGAGCGAGCGGGTGGGGGGGACGCCCCTTCCTCCGAATCTCCAGGGGGCTGGGAAAGAGGGAAAGCAGCCTTGCGGGCCTCTCCTCTCCCTCTCCCTCCCTCTCCCTCAGAGGAGGGATGTCGTCTGCTTTGGGGCAAAGGGAGGGGCTGCTGAGGTGCCATCCCATCAAGAATTGCAGCTGCCTCCCCAGTCCTAATGGGACTGCCCACCCAGATTTTGGGGCGTTCTCCAGGAGTAGCTTCTGCGCTCTTTGATACGTGGCATCTTGCTTCTTTTTCACTTTTTTTCCCCAAGCCATCCAATCTTGGTGGAGTCAGACAGTCTTAAAATTGAAACAATTAATTTCTGGACACCATACTGGTCCCTCAACCAGTGAATGGACCTGTCCTTTTCTGCAGAAGTCAGTGTGAAGTCAGATGCCCACCTTGCCCAACTTGGGAACAGACTAGGCAGCTGCCCTCCTGCCCGCCAGCATCCGGATTGTGCTGCAGAAATTCACTGGCCAAATTGCAGCCAAGCACTTTGGGCCACTTTTGCTGGTTTAGGTGCATGGAAATGGGGATGAGGGGAGCTTCCTTTCCACTCCCACCCTGAAACATCCAGAAAATGGGCTGAAAATATTGGGCCCCAAAGCAGAGATGCTCAAAAGCACATCAGCTGGAAGCAGGCAACCTTTGTGCCCTCCTGCCGCCCTCCCTGCATTGTTGCCTCTGAGGAGGCAGAGTGGGCGAGGTGGGTTCATCCGGGTGCTTGAAACAAGGAGCAGCTCCCAGTGCTAGAAGGACGGAAAGTCTTCTCTGTTGACTGATGTCAACCCTGACAGGTTATTTTTATGTCAAGTGTTATAGTTATCATTTTTTTGGCTATGTTGTGTGTTAGCATATTTTATAATACAATCTATGGACCTGAATCAAAGGCCTGGAGACTAAAACATATGAGGAACGGCTGCAGGATTTGAGTTCAGCTAGTCTAAAGAAAAGAAGAATTATGGGTGACATGATATCAGTATTCCAGTATTTGAGGGGCTGCCACAAAGAAGAAGGGGGCAAATTATTCTCCAAAGCATCAGAGGGCAGGACAAGAAGCAATGGGTGGAAACTAACCAAGGAGAGAAGCAACCTGGAATTAAGGAGAAACTTCCTAACAGTGAGGACAATTCTGAAGCTTGCCTTCAGAAATTATGGGTGCTCCATTATTGGAGGTTTTTAAGAAGATACCGGACAATCACTTATCTGAAATAGTATAAGGTTCTCCTGCTTGAGCAGGGGGGCTGGACTAGAAGACCTCCAAGGTCCCTTCCAGCTCTATTCCTATTCCATTGTCGCTTTAATTGTGTACCACTGAGTTATCCAGTGATACGTAAATCTTAATCCCAAATAGGGATTAAACAGATAAATAAATCAAGCTGATTTCCTCAATGTACCTCTGCTTGGCTAGGGCCCAAGGAACCAGTTGCCACTTTCTGGAATGAGAGACAGAACCGGAAGTGGCTGCAGAAGAGTTTTGGTTGAAGTTGCTCTCAACTGCCCACTTGCTGGTAGACACAAGATTTGAATAGCTGGCCACACCTTGCTTCTATCTGTGGCACGTGTTCTTTACGTCCCAAGTGAAGACTATGTATAGCTTCATCAGCCACCTCACGTCAAAATCAGGGACAGGATCTGCCCTCCAAATGTGATTGTGGGTTGCCAAGCACAAATACCTCAGCATCCATGGCTTGGCATGAGGACAGACTTTAGAAGACAAAGCTTTTGCTAGTGAACCTGCCAAGGTCATCCTCCATGCCCTGAAGGAGAACCAAGTAAGAACATCTTCTGTTTATTGGCTGGTCTTGCCGGCCAGATGGGGCACAGATTGCTCTCCGACAGCATCCACAATCCCAGCCATGTGGAAAGCCCAGGACACCAAAGTTGTCTATGAACAGAGGAAGGTCCTGTGGACAAACTCAGCTGTGACAGCACACATTCTGCTGTGGCTATGAAAATCTTTTCATAGAGCAGGCAGGAATACTTAGAATCTGCAATATGGCTGGAGAGACTGAATCTCTACCAACTAGCTTTCCAGAGTCTGTTTCATTTCCATCTTGCAATTAATATTCAGGGATCACTTTACGTTAGCATTCTTTCCCCACTGCATTCCAAAATGTAACACATCTGATGCAAACAAGTGGAGCTTCCACAATGCCATTGTGGCTGCCATCTTGACTTTTTTCAACCATATCTTGTAGCCCCATCTCCCAGGTGGCATGTTCTTAAATTGAACAAAAAGCCTTCTGGAGAAACTGGGGGACCTAGAAGGCTGCTTGGCATTTCCAGTTGCACTATGCCAGCTTCCAAGCGAAGACCTCCTTGCATTCTTCTCTACCACTTTGTTGCTTTTTCACACTGTACAAACATCAGCACTTCATGTCATCCCTCGGTTTTCATTGTTATTCATAAAATCTGGATAGTTTACTACTTTAAGTCCATTGGCCACCCAACTGTGATCTTCACAGTTGCACCTAGGTGGATTTTCTGGAGGGCTAAACTGGCAGCAACTTTTTTTACTGTGATGCTGCTGGACGAGTATTCTTTCTCCCCAAAAGGGAGAAACAGAATATCAAGCTGAATTGATTTAGGGAAGGAAGATAATTGAGGGCACAAGACTAGGTCACCACATCAGGAAGTCATCACAACTTTGGTGGATACAACTTCGCATGTGACCAAGGGGATGTCATCACACGCAACTGGCTTGCTCAACAAAAGGCACACACACATTTGCAAACCGGTAGGGAAGGTAAGTGAATTTCATCCCTGCTGTAACATGTTGGATGATTCCTACCAGTGATGAAAGGCTACAATTTATAAAAACGAAATGGGCTCAGCCAAAAGGGAGGAAGTGGTGTGAGGATAATGGGAAGCCACAGAAATTCAAGTTTCAGAAAATAGAAGTTTCTGGGCAAGAAGAAAAGAAAAAAGAAATAAAAGAAATGCAGCGGTGAGAGGTGTTGTTGTTTATTTAATCTTCAATTCGCTTAACAGTCTGGGACTGGTAAAAACTGAACAGTTCAAGTCCTAACCAAGAACCTAAGAGCTGTTAAGGTAACATCTGAGTATACAGGCAGTTCCAAGTAAGGTGGTTGTTTTGCAAAGTCAGAATATTCAGGTCTGATAAGTTCAGAATTTCCATGTATCTAGGCAACCCTTTGGGTATTGCTCCAAGGGGGTATTGCTCCTATTACCAAGCCCTCTCTTTTGGGGGCGCCAGGGTGCTGCACCGCCCACTGGGAAGGCATGCTTGGTGGAGAGGAACTGCCCGGTTGCCCTGCTCAGCAATTGCTGTGTCTCCCCGCTCCCCAATGCCTGAGGCCATTGCTCATTCCACCCGGTACCACCGCATCCAATGGGAAGGCAGAGGCCCACCCCTTGGCATGGAGATTTGCTCCCAGGACACGCAGCTGTTTGTCCCACACAGCCAATTGGCCGGGACAAGTGTCCCTCTGCGAATCACCTGAGATGAGGGGGTGGGAGACCAGTTGGGGGGGATTCCAGGGGAGGGCCAGCCGAGAATAGGTCAGCTGCAGCAGACGGGCCCATGGTTAATTATCCCATTCCACGCAAATATCTGGGTATCCTTCAAGCTGACATCAAACACACTGAAGTGAAGATGACAGCCAGAAGTGAATACCTCAAGAGAGTGAAAATCTTAAAGAATCCAAACTCAACGGAGGAAACACCATCAAGGCAATTTAACACCCGGGCAATGCAGTCATTAGACACACAGCTGGAATTGGGGACTGAAGCAGAATTAAAAGCCCTGGATAGGAAGACCACACCCTTCATGCATTCAGCGATGTCGACAGACTCTACTTACCAAGGAAAACAGGTGGGTGTGGAATGTGGGCAAGTACATCAGGTGGTTGAAGAAGGAAAAAGGGCATTGCTGTGCTGTTCCTTGCTAGTGAGAAGATGCCAGTTTTCTCCCCCTCCCCCCCTTAGGTTTGACTCTGTCCTAATTCCCCAGCAACCCTTTGAGGCATGGCCCAGTTCCAGATGGGTCGGGAGTCGTTTCTTGTCAATGCTGCAACATTCAACTACAGCAGAAAGTTAGAAATTGCTGAAAGTTGTCACTCGGAGCCCCCCAGGAGCCCCTGGCTGGGGGTTTGAACAGCCAGGCTCTGCCCGTTCCCTGTCCTGCACTGCCCTCTGCTGCACAATGGGCTCTCACGTTTCCTGGATCCACTCCCCCACACTTTAAAAAGAAAAAGATTGGAATCACATAGGCAGTTTCCAGGATCTTTGAAAGATTTGGTTCAATGGTTCCGAGATCACGTCTGCCAGCTCCTTCAGGACTCTGGGATGGAATCATTCCAATATGAGCCATTCTCCAAATGGTTGAGCTTTATCACAATGCTACCAGATATGGATAAATGATTTAACCTGATTGTGGTGTTCCAGCAATTATTAAAAAATGAACTGTCCAGTATTCAGGACTGGGGTTTACACACCAAAGATAAAGTATTTCATATAAGTATTATCCAAGGTCAGTATAAGTTTAATATGCTTCTTTGATTTAAATTCTCATTGTTGTGTATCTGTGCAAGCTGTGCCTTTGAATGTTGACATCTGGCAACTGCCTGGACCAGCCCCATCACTCCCTTGACAAAAAGTTTTTCAAAAGTGACTTATTTATTTATTTATTATTTATTTTGTTGCATTTCTATGCTGCCCAACTCCCAAGGGACTCTGGGCAGCTTACAACAGAGAATAAAACAATGCAACAATATCCCATACAAAAGTTAAAAGAAAACATTAAAACGTTAAAACACACACACTCCAATTTGTGGCCGGGTCTCACAAGATCACTATAACGAGATCAACAGCCCCAGGCCTGCTGGAACAGCCAGGTCTTCACCGCTTTCTGGAAGACCAGTAGGGTGGGGGTGGTCCGGACTTCAGGGGGTAATTGGTTCCAGAGAGCCGGGCCAGCCACAGAGAAGGCCCTCCCCCACAGGCCCGCCAGCCAACATGATTTAGCTGATGGGACCCGGAGGAGACCGACTCTGTGGGATCTTACCGGTTGCTGGGAGCTATGCGGTAGAAGGCAGAGAGTGACTGGCCCAGGGTCACCCAGCTGGCTTTGCTCTTTTGTTGGGATTAGAATTTAGGGTCTCACGTATATTACTACCTCTAAATTCCTCATTCTTTTTGTTTTTTTAATTTGATTTATATGCCACCCTTCTCCGGAGACTCAGGGCAGCTTACAATGCGCTAAGCAATAGCCTTCATACTTTTGTATATTTTATACAAAGTCAGCTTATTGCCCCCACAAACTGGGTCCTCAATTTACCTACCTTAGAAAGGATGGAAGGCTGAGTCAACCTTGAGCCTGGTGGGATTTGAACTTGCAGTAATTCTTTATTTATGCAATCATTGACCTATTTGGTTTCTGAGTCAGCCTTTACTAGTACTTGAGGAATAAGGTCCTCAAGTACTGGGTTGTGTAGTATGAGAGTTTCAAAGGAAGCCAAATCCCTTGTTCCTGCAATTCTTTTTAATGCAACTCCACTTCTTTGAAGACAGACAGTTTGGTGCAGTGGTTGGGGCACCAGGGTAGAAACTGACAAGGCTGTGGTGCAAAGCCAGTGGATGAGGGAATAGAAGGGGAACTCACCAAATTTGCAGATGATACTAAGCTGGCAGGAATGGCCAACACCCCAGATGATAGGCTCAACATCCAGATGGATCTTGACAGACTTGAACACTGGGCTCTAACAAAATGAAATTCAGTGTAGAGAAAAGTAAAGTCCTACACTTATGCAAGAAAAGCCAAAAGTACATATATAGACTGGGTGAAACCAGGCTTAATAGCAGTGACTGTGAGAGGGAACTTGAGTCTTAGTGGACAACCAGCTAAATATGAGCCAGCAGTGTGCAGCGGCAGCCAAAAAAGCCAATGCAATCCTAAATTGCATTAACAGAGGGATACAGTCAAGATCAAGGGAGGTACTAATACCACTCTATAAAGCCTTAGTAAGACCACACCTAGAACACTGCATCCAGTTTTGGTCACCACCAGGGATGGTATTCACTTACCTTAGCTACTGGTTTGCAAATATGAGTGCGCGCATGCACACTTCACTCACACGCACCACCTCCGTGCACACGCAGGGCCTTCAATGCACGCGTAGAGCATCAAAAATGTGAGGAGACACAATCCACTCTCAATCCATGGTCGTCCAGCTTGAAGTTTGGCACTGCCAGGGCACCTCATTCTTCCAAATTCTGCAGCTCTTGAATTTCACCCTAGATACTTTATGTATTTATGCCAGTCACATAGTACCCCCTGTTTAATATATATATATCACACTTCTTTGGAAGAAAAAAAAAGTATTGGAAAAGTGTTTGTTTTAAAGGCTGCAATTTTTCCTAACCAAAAGAAATATGTTTTTTCCATCCGCTGTCACATCTTTTGAGCTCTGTAATTATTTTAAAACAAATCCTCCTTATTCTTTGTTAAGTGAATTCCTGAGTATTTGGTCTTTTGTTGTTGTGTTATTTGATGCCTGTATTTATATTTATTGATTTGACTTGTATCCCACCTCTTGTCAGCTTTGGAAGCCATATTAGGCCAGAAGCTTCCACGCTGCCACCTTCTCCTGTGTGGGAAAATAGGAGGGGGGATTTTCATAGAGGGATTGGTTTTAGACAAGATAGCATTCTTCCTTTCGGCCAAGGTCAGGACGATCCTGCATCTGGAGAAGGAGCGGTCGGAGTGCTGTCTTGAGATGAGACTGATGGTAATTGGAGCATGTGATCGACTGAGGAGTGATGGGATGGTTTTGAGGGTTTTGATTTACTGAGGGAAAACCCGGAACTCTTAGGTTATCCCAGATGTTATCCCACTATACCTACTCAATTAAAAAGAACTTTGAGAAATGCTTGCTTCAGAGTTTTTAATTGGAGAGGGGTTGTTTCTGAAATGCTGACATTAACTCAAATCTCCTAAAAAAACCTAATGGTATCCCAAAAGGGGGCTGTCCGGGGTGCTGAGCCCCAGCATCAACCTAAACCTCGGGTGGTGCGAAGCCTCAGCAAAGATGGAGGAGAAAGAGGAGATTGCAGAGGGGGCTGTTGGGACAAATACTGAAGGATTCTGCGAAACCCTGTATGCTCCTTCTGAGGAAATGGTGTGAGCCATTGAAGCTGCAGAGGCAATCCGAAGGCTGGGCACTCGACCCAAGGAGACGGATTCCTAGAAAAGTTGCCAGTTTGCTCCAACTCCAGAAAGGGGGCCAGAGGGGAGACCACCTGGATATCGTGCTGCTCCCAGCCCAATGAAGTCGCCCCATGAGTCAGAGTGAAGAGTGGGGGGCCGCTTTGGGATCCAGAGATTCCCAGGACTGGAACCTGTGGCCTCCGTCTCAAAGCCAATCATTAACCCGGCTCCCTGAGCGGTTTGAAAGGATGGAAGTCACAAGTTATGCATCCCGCTCTCAAACTCCTCAAGTGAGCTGGAGCTTAGCGCAAACTACGTTCACCTTCCCCACTCCAGGAACTGGCGGAGGAATTAGCGGGGTGCAGGCACCATTCTACCCGGCCAGGGATGACAGGAGAAGTGGCTCAGCACAGCATGGCCATCCGATAGCTGGGACACATCAGGCACAGCCAGCATGGGGAATGCCAAACCTCCCTGCTGCCCCCCCTCGCCAGCCTGCCTTTGTGCTACCTCCTGCTGAATGTATCCCCCAGGCTGGGGATTCTATCCTGGCCAAGGGTGGGCCCAGTGCCAGTGGCCTCCAGCAACAACTGCTCCAATTTTCCAGGGATTCCCATGGCCCTAATATGCCCCAACGATCCCAGCACTGCTGGGGGAGCTAATCCAGCAGCTGTCTGGAGTCCCCCCCCTCTCTGCAGCCCAGCTACCGGCCCCTCTCCCTCAGCAGGCTGCTGTCCAGCAACCAGCAGCAGCTCTGCCACAGGTTCCAGTTCAGCCGGCCACTGCCGGGCCCAATCCACCCATGAGGCAAACGCCACCCTGCTTCAGAGCAACATTTGATGGTAAGCCTGCCAAACTGGCTTACTTCCTCAGTAGGGTCCAGGCTCATATAGATCAGTATGGAGACCAATACGAAGCAGATCGAGACTTAGTATGAGCAATTTCTGACGGGATGAATGCACAATGAGGGAGCTGCTGAACAGAATGATGCTGATGGGTTTGTTGCGCTGCTCTGGGCCAGATTTGAAGACCCAGACTGAATCAATGAAAATGAAGCCACAATAAAGGTGATGAAGCAAGGTCCATGTCCATAGCTCTGGACAGAAATTCACGCCCACTGTCAGCCTCCGCCTTCCTGCTTGGCTGCCATAGAAAGGGGGAGGGGGTGTGTGGGCTATGGGGGGGGCAGAAAATGAAACTTACTTAGAGGCTAGTATGCTTAGAAGGGGAAATCGAAACCACGGTTATCGGGCGAACCGTCGTAACATTCCTGATTGATGATGCAGGCAGACGTGCTTCCACCTGACCCCTAGAAGACCTGTGGATTGGATGATTTACGATGGACAATGGGAGGGGATGATTTGTATATGCAGGTTCGCGGGTAAAATCCTTAGTTTCAGCTTTGCTTGGTTGCGTTCAGTTTCTATGCCAGTAAAAGTACAGATTTTTCACAATAATGGAGTCTGGTCTTTCCTTTCCTGGTTTTTGAAGGAAGCATACCTGACATTAAGCTAAAACTCAATTTTCCAGCCATCCCGGATAAACACCGATGGGGCTGAACCCAAAATTATGTCTGACCAGGAGTCTGAAGAGGAACAGATGGGAGCATACGGCTCGACCATGACCTCACTTCAAACAGAACGGGAGACAGCCGAACGAATGGAAGAATTGCAGCTGAGGGAGGAAGCTGATGCTGCTCGATGGTCGGTAGGAGTGGGAAGGTTGCCGGAACAGGGGAGGACCCCCTGGGGAGTAGCCAGCTCCAGACCCCGCTGGGAGGAAGCTGTGTGGATGCAGGAGCAAAAAGAAAGCCTCATGATGGCACAGGCATTACAGCTCATTCACAACGTTGAAGAAAGCCGGAAAAACCGTGAGTCTTATGGGCTCCCTGTGGGGAAGGAAAGAGTTTACCCCAGAGAAGAGCCAAGAGAGAGAGTGTGTGGGGGGGGGGGAGAAGAAGAAGAAGCTAGAGGAGAAACGGTTCAAACCTCTGAGGGCCAAATGAGAGATGCAGCAGCCCAAGGGGCCCCAGCCTTGCCGGTCCCCCCCCCCGCCAACGGAAAAAAACAAAAATCCCCCCTCCCCGACTGGAAAATATGATGGAAACCCAAAAACCCTGGGGCTTTTCCTGACCCAAGTCTGGAACCACATGCAAGATTGGGGGGAAGATTATTTGTCAGATGCAGCCTGAGTGAGATGCGTCACGAACATGCTAGAAGGAGTAGCAGCTAATTGGATGGTGCTCCTCCACAATAACAACTCCCCCCTGCTGAGAAATTACAATCAGTTTATGACGGCCCTTAGAAGGCGGTTTGAAGACCACCTAGCTGAGCGGAAGGCAAGGCTCAGAATGAAGGGTATCCAGCAGGGCCGCAGGTCGGTGGCAGAATATACCCAAGAGTTTTGTGAGCTGGCACCTTACATGACAGGATGGTCAGAAGCGGCCTTATTAGAGTTTCAAGGATGGGCTAAATGAAGAAATATACAAAGACTGCAGAGCCCAGGGGGTCCCTGAAGACTTGCAGTGTTGGTATATAGTGGCTGAAGATGTGGAAATCGAGCTGGCCCGAAGCCGACTCCAAGGAGGCGGCGCGAGAGACCCATCATCCTCTACTTATCGTAAAGGAGCGCCAAAGACGGCCGCAGGGAGAGCGGAATTCAAACCCAAATCGAAGCCCTTCACATGTTTCAAGTGTGGAAAAGAAGGCTATCGGGCTGCTGAGTGCTTCTCTAAACCAATGCCAAGGTCTCCCGCCCCAGCTCCTAAGAAGGCCGACAAAGTGCCCACGAAAGCTCACGCAACCGCTCTGGAAGGAGAAGTCGTTGAGTTCGCTCCCCGTAACCAGGGTGAGCTGGGAACTCCGACCACCGCCGAGGACAGCGGAACGGACTCCGACTCCGACTCCGACTCCAGTGACCTGGTGAGTCATACCGAGAACCCTATGCTCATCCCCATAGAACTAAGGGTACCGTCCACAGGGACACAGGTGCAGGTATTAGCGTTATTAGACTCTGGGTGCACTAGGTGCATAATCAGCCCGAAAGTGGTGGAGAAAATGGGCCTAAGACTTAAAACATTAAAAAGACCCATTGCATTCTGTCAACTGGACGGATCAATTGCGGGAGGGGGTCCAGCCACCTTTGCGACTGAAACGATTGAGATGCAGTTGGGGAAATCACATAGAGACCCTCAGGTTCATCGTGGCCCCTGGCATGGAACGGCCCCTCATACTTGGACTACCCTGGCTCCATAGATGGAACCCACGGGTTAATTGGAAGACGGGGGTTTTGCGCTTTCGCACCAAAAATCCCGGACGAGGAAAGAAAGAAATCCCTCTGGAGGATGGGACAAAACCCGAAAAGGCAGAAGTGGCCATTGGTCACATTGAGGGGGAGGAAAAGATTCCAAAAGAGTACCGGGATCTTCGTGAAGTTTTTAGCGAAAAGGCTTCAGATACCCTACCCCCCCCATAGAACTACGGACTATACCATTGAAATTCTGCCCGAGGTGAAGCTCCCTAAACCAAAAATATACTCCATGACCCCGCGAGAACTGGAGGAACTCCGAAATTTCATTGATAAGAATTTAGAGCGGGGTTTTATACAACCAGCCCGACCCAGGGTGGCGGCGCCAGTAATGTTCCGAGAAAAGAAGGATGGTTCTTTTAGGCTCGTAGTCAACTACCGGAACCTAAGCGCTATTTCTGTGGAAAACGTTTACCCCTTACCACTTATGAAAGACATGTTAGCCCACTTAGGGAAGGGGAAAGTTTTCACCAAACTGGACTTACGAGAGGCCTACTATTGAGTGAGAATCAAAGAAGGGGATGAATGGAAAACAGCATTCAATTGCCCCTTGGGATGTTTCCAATTTAGGGTACTCCCTTTTGGACTACAGGGAGCCCCTGCTGTGTTCATGCAATTGATCAATGAAGTACTGCATGAGCACCTATACAAAGGGGTGTTGGTCTACTTGGATGACATTCTTATCTACTCCAAGAACATGAACGATCATGTCAAATTGGTGTGAACTGTCCTGAAAAAACTCAGGGCTGCTGAACTATATGCCAAACTTTCTAAGTGTGAGTTCCACCAAAGCAAAATTGACTACCTGGGGTATCGCATATCGCATGAGGGAATAGAGATGGATCCTGGAAAAGTCAAGGCAATAATGGAATGGGCCGCACCACGCACCCGCAAGCAACTGCAGAGTTTTCTGGGATTTGCTAACTTTTATAGACAATTTATCCCCTCATTCGCCAAAATCGCACTACCCATAACCAATCTTCTAAAGACAAAGGGGGAATTAAAACCAAAACCCTCCCAGCCTCTTGAATGGACTATGGAGTGCCAAGCAGCATCTGAAAAGTTGAAACGGCTGTTTGCTGCTGAACCAGTTCTCAAACACCCGAACATGGAAGAACCTTTTGTAGTACAGGCGGATGCCAGTGACGTGGCCGTCGGGGCAATTCTTCTGCAAAAGAATGCCGAAGGGAATTTGCAACCCTGTGCTTACACGTCTCGGAAACTGTCCGAAACCGAAAGGAGATGGGCCATATGGGAGAAAGAAGCTTTTGTGGTGCGCTGGGCTTTGTTAACATGGAGACATTTTCTGGAGGGGGCTAAACATCCGTTCGAGGTCTGGACTGACCATAAAAATCTAGAAGCGTTGAAGACCCCGCGTAAACTATCACCAAAACAAGTTCGTTGGGCCCAACACTTCAACCGGTTTAATTTCACCCTGCGATATCTTCCTGGAGGGAAGAATTTCATGGCAGATGCACTCTCCAGACTTCCTCAATACGACAGCACAAAGATGGAGGTGGTGCGTCCTATCGTCCCTTCGACACAACTAGCAGCGCCAGTAACTACCAGAGCACAAATGAAGACCGATCCGGCCCTCTCGGGTGATTTGCTTCAAAAACTACGTGAAGCCCTGAGAACGGACGAATGGTTTAAAAATCACTCAAATGAATGCACCCTCCGTGATGGACTACCCTGGATTGGGGCTAAATTGTATATTCCTGCCAGCTTAAGAACAACAGTGTTGCAGTACGCTCATGACGCCAAAATGGCGGGACATTTTGGTTTTGTTAAAACTTTGCAACTCGTCAAGAGGCAATCCTGCACTCAAAAAGGACATAGAAGCATACGTGGCAAGCTGCCCGGTGTGTGCTTCCGCTAAAAGACCTCCAGGGAAAACCCCGGGTTTACTTCAAAGTGTGGCAAGACCGAGCGCCCCCTGGAAGGAGATATCCATGGATTTTATTGTTGACTTACCAGAGAGTGAGGGTGCACAGTCATTTGGGTAGTGACGGACTTATTTTCCAAACAAGTGCACTTCATCCCTTGTTCCAAAATCCCTTCAGCTAAAACCCTTGCGAAATTGTTCATTCGACATGTTTACCGATTGCACGGAGCTCCTAAATGGATAATTTCTGACAGAGGTGTACAATTTACGTCCAAATTTTGGAAGGAATTTCTAAAGTTGATAGGCTCCGCCCAGGGCTTAAGCTCCGCCCACCACCCCCAGACGAATGGAGCTTGTGAAAGAACCAATGGCGTGCTAGAACAGTACCTGAGGTGTTACATAAATTACCAACAAGATGACCGGGTAGATTTGTTGCCATTCGCCGAGGTGGCATATAATAACTCCATTCATAGCAGCACCGGGTTCACTCCATTTAAGGTAGCATCGGGCCAAGATTTTGTTCCTATCCCCGAGCTGCCTCAGGGGGACCCACAGAATCCTTCTTTGATTGAGTGGATTGAACAACTCAGAAGTACTTGGGCTGTAACTCGAAAAGCGTTAGATGAGGCCCACCGAGCCCATAAATCTCAAGCTGACAAAAAAAGGTGTTCGCCACAGGTCTATAAAATGGGCGATAGGGTTTACCTTTCCACCAAGTATTTGCAGACCTCTCAAAAATCTAAAAAGCTTGGGCCGAAGTATGTAGGTCCATTCCCCATCACTAGACTTATTAATGCAGTCACAGTCGAGTTGGAGCTACCAAAAACTTTGAGACGGATCCACCCTGTGTTTCATGTTAGCTTGTTAAAACCAGAGCACCTATCTCCTTTGCGCCCAGGTCAGGCCCCTGCACCCGTCCCCATTTTAATAGAAGGAGAGCAACATTTTGAGGTTAAAGAGATCCTGGACTCTAGAAAATACCATGGTAAGGTGCAATATCTGGTGGCCTGGAAACATTTCCCGTCATCGCAAGCTGAATGGGTGAACAAACGTGATGTCCGGGCACCGAAGAAAGTACAATTGTTTCACACCAAGTATCCTGATAAACCCTAATATCTGTGTTATACTGTTTCTATTTGTTGTTTTCTCTTTCCCTATTTAGGACTAACGTCTCTGCTGCAGAGGGGCCGAATGTCAGCCTCCGCCTTCCTGCTTGGCTGCCATAGAAAGGGGAGGCAGGGTGTGGGCTGTGGGGGGGGGGGCAGAAAATGAATTACTTAGAGGCTAGTATGCTTAGAAGGGGAAATCGAAACCACGGTTATCGGGCCAGCCGTCGTGACATTCCTGATTGATGATGCGGGCAGACGTGCTTCCACCGACCCCTAGAAGACCTGTGGATTGGATGATTTACAATGGACAATGGGAGGGGATGATTTGTATATGCAGGTTCGCGGGTAAAATCCTTAGTTTCAGCTTTGCTTGGTTGCGTTCAGTTTCTATGCCAGTAAAAGTATAGATTTTTCACAATAATGGAGTCTGGTCTTTCCTTTCCTGGTTTTTGAAGGAAGCATACCTGACACCCACCGCAAAGCCCCAGCAGAGAAGCCTCCTCGGAGAGCTTTCGCTAGGCGGCCCCTTTCAAAGCCTGCTGAAGTCTCCCCCCTCAACTGACAGGGGTAATTAAATGCTATTGGTGTGGACAAACAGGACATTGAGCTTCTGAGTGCCTGGCCCCCGCACCAGTTCCACAACAACGCCCGGCCACAGCCGCCCGAGGCAAAAGGGCTCCAAGGAAGGCCCCAGATACCAGTCGATTTGGCAAACAAGCCATAGAGGTTCTCCTCCCCACCAAAGAGAGTGAGGAACCTCTGGCCAAAGAAGCCCCTCCTGATGAGGCTGACAGAGAAAATGACCCAATGGTGAATTCACCCATCCCCCCCAGTGGTGGGATTCAAATAATTTAACAACTGGTTTTCTGCCCTAATGATTTCTTCCAACAACCAGTTCACCAAACTGCTCAGAAAATTAACAACTGGTTCTCCCAAAGTGGTACAAACTGACTGAATCCCATCACTGATCCCCCCCCTTTTTCAATTAAAGTGAGACTGGTGGTGCCAGAAATGGGGGAGCAAGAAGAAGTGCCAGCAATAGTAGATACAGGCTGCACCAGATGTTTAATTGGACTTCCAATTGTTGAACAATTAGGGATAAAAACACAAGCCTTAAAGCGCCCAATTAAGTTTGAACAGGTGGATGGGACATTAATTGGAGGAATCCCAGCCACCCAAAGCACTGAACTGGTTAGATTAGAAATTGGAGGACACCATGAACTTATACATTTCATAATATCGCCAAAGATGTCAGAATCAGTCATATTGGGCATTGCTTGGCTGGACAAATGGGCCCCCACCATTAAATGGGAAGATGGATACCATAAAATCATAATTGGCCTTGGGCCACTGCCCCCTGTCCCTTCCCCCAAGAAACTGCTAACCCAAAAGGGCCAGCCGCCAGAAACAGCAGCCGCTGTTTCAGACAGGCCTCCAGCGAACCCCAGATTCCTAAGGTATATACAGACTTAGCCGAAGCATTTAGCGAGGAGGAATGTAACATCCTCCCCCCTTATCAAGCCACGGATTGTGCCATTGAACTAGAACCTGGAGCCAAGTTACCAAGGCCCAGGATGTATTCCATGACGCCTGCTGAAATGACCAAGCTGAGGAAGTACATCAACACCAACTTAGCCAGAGAGTTCATTGAGCCAGCGAAATCCAGGGTGGCCGCCCCTGTATTGTTTAAAGAGAAGATGGGGGCTTGAGATTATGTGTTGACTTTAGGGGCATGAACTGCATTTGCATACAAAATACCTACCGTCACCACTAATGAAAGACTTGCTGAACCACTTGTCAAAAGGCAAGATTTTCACCAAACTAGATCCAAGGGAACCTACTAGCGGGTTCGCATAAAGGAGGGAGACGAATTGAAGACTGCTTTTAACTGCCCCCTGGGGTCATGCCTTTCGGACTTCAGGGGGCCCCCGCAGTCTTCATGCAACTGATCAATGAAGTTCTGCATGAGCACCTCTATAAGGAGGACCTTGTTTACCTGGACAACATTCTTATATTCAACAAAAATATGGAAGAGCATGTCAAACTAGTCAGGCAAGTGCTGAAAAAACTCCTAGCAGCCAAACTTTATGCAAAGCTGTCAAAATGCGAGTTCCATAAGGTAGTCCTTGGACTACCTGGGATACAGGGTGTCGAATCAGGGAATTGAAATCGACCCGGGGAAGGTGAAGGCGGTGCTAGACTGGTAGCCCTCACAAACATGTAAGCAACTTCAAAGCTTCCTGGGGTTTGCAAATTTTTACAAACAATTCATCCCTTCCTTTGCAGAAGTTGCGCTCCCTTTGATGGAACTACTAAAAACCGGACTGTCTCCAACCAAGCCAAAACCTAGCCAACCCCTAGCTTGGACAATGGACTCAAAAATCCTTTGAACAATTAAAACACCTCTTCGTGGTGGAGCCGATCCTCCAGCACCCTGACCCTAATAAACCATTCATAGTCCAAGCTGACTCTAGTGATGTGGAAGTAGCAGCTATTCTACTGTGGAGAAACACTCAAAATGAACTAATGCCTTGTGCTTACGCATTAAAAAAATTAATAGACACTGAACGCAGATGGGTGGTGTGGGAGAAGGAGGCTTTTGCAGTGTGATGGGCTCTCTTATCCTGGAGACACTTCCTAGAAGGGGGTTAAGGAACCTTTCAAAGTGTGGACTGACCACAAAAACCTCAAGACTTTGAAGACCCGTCAGAAGCTTTCCCCCAAGCAAGTTCGCTGGGCTCAGTATTTTAAATGCTTTAACTTCAACCTGAAATACATTTTTTAAAAAAAATTTATTTATATGCCGCCCTTCTCCAGAGACTCAGGGCGGCTTACAAGGTGTTAAGCAATAGCCTTCATACTTTTGTATATTTATACAAAATCAGCTTATTGCCCTCACAACCGGGTCCTCGTTTTACCTACCTTTGAAAGGATGGAAGGCTATTAGAAATGATATAAAATATTTAATACTCCACATAATTACGGCGGCAAGATTAGCATTAGCACAACTTTGGAAAATAGATCGAATGCCAACTGATCAGGAGTTAATACAAAAAATATATACATGCGCAGAAATGGACAAACTAACTTTAGAGTTACAGGATAAGGAGGACTCAAAATATTATACAATGTGGAATAGATGGTATCAATGGATAAACCAGAGAAAGGGAAATGGGTAGAGACGGAATTTAGAAGAAATCAATATAATCAAAAACAGCACTGTCAGAGGAATAGAAAACGAAATATGTCACGGTATGTCGGCATATATGTATATATGTATATATAATGGAAATTAGTTAGAAATTGTGTATTGTATATGTAAATTTGTCTCTTGATTAAGAGAAATTTGTATGTTTTAAATGTTTTTATAAATGAATAAAGTTTTGTTTTTAAAATTTAAAAAAAAAAGAAAGAAAGAAAGGATGGAAGGCTGAGTCAACCTTGAGCCTGGTGAGATTTGAACCTGCAATAATTGCAGGCAGCTGGTATTAATAACAGGGTGCTTTAAACCACTGTACTACCAACGCTCATTATGGGAGGGAAAAACCTATTAGCTGATGCTTTGTGTCAGAAACCCCAGTTTGACAGCCAACGGGAAGAGGTAGTACTTGCCATGATCTCTGAAACCCAACAAGCCGCCCAAGTACGGACTAGAGCACAAACTAGAGTGCCATGGTTCTGACCTCCCAGAAGACAAGTTGACAGCAAAACTAAAACCGGTGCTCTCAAACGATGCCTGGTTTGAGGAGGGATTGGCTTGGAAGGGGAATAAGATTTATGTGCTCAGCTGCATGTGACTCCTGGTGCTAAAGTGTAGTCATAATTCGCGCCTAGGAGGCCACTTTGCATTTTTAAAAACCTTCCATTTGACTAGAAGACAATTCTGGTGGCCAAGAATGAAAACCGACATAGAGGACTATGTTAGAAGCTGTGCCACCTGTGCCACCATGAAGTCCAGACCAGGAAAGCCCCTGGGCTTTTCCAGACCATGGCCAAACCCACAAAACCCTGGGAGGAGATTGCAATGGACTTTATAGTCAAGCTCCCTGAGAGCGGAGGAAATAAGGTGATTTGGACTGTCATTGATTTATTCTCCAAACAAGCACACTTCACTGCCTGTAACGGACTACCCTCGGCCAAGAAGCTGGCAAAACTTTTCGTGAAGCATATCTACAGACTACATGGGTTTCCAAGGAGAATAATATCAGATCGAGGGGTCCAATTTACTGCTAAGTTCTGGAAGGAGTTCCTAAGATCCATTGGGTCATCCCAGGGACTTAGCTCGCCTTTCCACCCATCTACTAATGGATCTGCTGAAGAATTGAACGCAATGGTGGAACAATACATTATATGTTATGAAAATTATCAACAAGAGAACTGGGTGGAGTTATTACCATTCACAGAAGTGGCTTATAATAATGTCCCTAACGGAATGGATAACCTCATTACAAAAGGGTTGGGAGAATCCTAAGAAAGCTTTAGCTGAAGCAGCGGAGAAATATAAGACCCAGGCAGACAAACACTGGTCCCTCCAACCACCTTTCCGAAGAGGAGATAAGGTGTATTTGTCAACCAAATACGTAAGATTGAGGTTACCCAGCAAGAAATTTGGACCCAAATTCATAAGTCCCTTCTTTATAGTGAAAGTGATTAACCAGTGACTGTCCAACTTAGCCTCCCTCACATATTAGGGAAAGTACACCCAGTGTTTCATAGTAGCTTATTGAAACCAGAAATAGGATCTAATTTAAGGCGCTCACCTGCTGCTCCCCCCTCCTTTGGTACTACAAGGTTAGACTCATTATGAAGTTAAGTTAAAAAGGTCCTTGACTCTAGACCCGTGTTGGCAAACCTATGGCACGCATGCCGGAAGTGAGATGCAGAGCCATTTCTCTGGGCACGTGGAGCCATCGCCCGTTGTTCTTCTGGGTTCCATTACGCCAGCCATCTGGTTTTCATGTGCACGGGTGTGCCGGAAATTGGAAGAGCAGCCGCCCATTGTACATGCGTACTCCAGGAAAATGATCTTCCTGTTTCCAGAGTGCGCATGCCCACCAGCCAGCTGGTCTGGTTTCTGGCACGCATGTGTACACAAAGACCAGCAATTGGCACGCGTGCCAAAAGACGCAGAGAGGGAATCCCGGCGGTCACTTCCTAAGGGAGCAGAGCAAGGTAAGCCAGGGATTCCCTCCTTCCCTGCCCACGCGAGCTATTTGCGCAGTCCCAGGCAGTCCGGACCACCGGTGGACCAGGAGCCTTTTGCCCATGCTGCTCCCCCAGTCAGAAGGGGGTGCGGGGAAATACGTAAGGAGGCCGCGGACCTGCCTGCCTTCTCTGATTGGTGGGCAGCTGAGGCTTGCAATGAATGACACAAGCAGGACTGTAGCTTCGCCTCAGGCTGTAAATGCGCCTTGTGGGAGCAGAGGTTTGGGAGAGTTGAACCCTCCTGCCTGCCTTATGATGGGCCTTTCCAAGGCAGAGTTGGGCTCTCCAACCTTGGCAACTTTGAGAACTCTGGGAGTTCTCAAAGTCCACAAATCTTAAGGTTACCAAGGTTGGAGAGCCCTCTTCCAAAGGGCGACTGCAACCTGCGATTGAAGGAGCTGGAGTTGTGGCTGCGCCGGCTGTCCCATCCCCCCCACCCCATTCAGCTCCCTTCCCCCCCGGCCGCCCCCTCCCACCATTGGGCTCGGCGCCTGCAATCACCACAGGTGGGAATCGTCCGCGCTGCCAGCAGATCCCGGGTGTCCTCCTCGCTGCGCTCTGAGGGACCCAGCAAGGGAGCGCCAGGACCCCGGCCATGCTGTGCTCTCCCCCGAGCATCCCCGGCCGGACCACTGCCCAGCCCGGTGAGCAGAGAGCAAAGGGGAGGGGTCTTCAGCCAGCCCGGCACCTGCTCTCTGCTTGGAGGACCAGCTGCGGCTTTAGGAATGGTGCTGAGCCGAGCTGCCCCGGGAGGAGCGGCTGCGAACCGGTGCTGAGCTCTTGGCCTCCAACTGAGGGAGTCAGCCCTCTCTGTGGGGAAATCCA